>CM077152.1:150027685-150279365 GCA_039583875.1 Platanthera guangdongensis
ACTTAGAGATTCGTGATAAGCGAGGAGCCGAGAACTTGGCCGCCGACCACCTTTCGCGCCTAGAGAACCCGTTTATAGAAAAATTAGACAAAAATTCTTTTAATGACTATTTCCCCGATGAGAAGCTGTTCATAATTAACACATCTACTTCTCCTTGGTTTGCCCGCATCGCCAACTATCTAGTGGCTCGTGTGCTCCCAAAAGAGTTTTCATCTCAGCAAAAGAAGAAATTCTTTTCTGAGCTGAAGAACTATTTTTGGGAGGACCCGCATCTTTTCAGAATTTGTGCCGACCAAATGATAAGGAGGTGTGTTTCTTATGAAGAAGGATTAAATATTATTAAACATTTGCATGAAGGACCGACAGGTGGGCACTATCAAGCTGCTCGCACCGCTCACAAAGTGTTAAGCGCGGGTTTTTACTGGCCTACCCTGTTTAAGGACGTGCATGGCTTTGTGAGTAGGTGTGATAGTTGCCAACGGTCGGGGAATATTTCGAATAAAAATGAAATGCCACAAAATTATTTCCTAGAGTGCGAAGTTTTCGACCTCTGGGGGATTGATTTTGTCGGCCCTTTTCCTTCTAGCTTCGGGAATAAGTACATTTTAGTTGCCGTTGATTATGTTTCGTGTTGGGCTGAAGCCCAAGCTCTTCCTACAAATGACGCCCGAGTCGTAGTTAATTTCCTAAAAAAATTATTTTCTCGCTTCGGTACGCCGCGCGCTATCGTTAGTGATAGTAGTTCTCATTTTTGTAACGCGCAATTTTCAAAAATCCTAACTAAATATGGCGTTACTCATAAGCTTTCCACTGCCTACCACCCCCAAACTAACGGACAAGTCGAAGTAGTAAATAGAGAAATAAAAAGAATTTTAGAAAAGACTGTTTCTGTATCTAGAAAAGACTGGTCAGCCAAATTAGACGATGCTCTATGGGCCTACCGAACAGCATACAAAACCGCCCTCGGATGTACGCCATATCGGTTGGTTTATGGAAAATCGTGTCATTTGCCCGTAGAATTAGAACACTGCGCTTTTTGGGCCTTAAGATTTGTTAACTTCGATCCCCACTCTGTCGGCAATTTTAGAAAATTCCAACTTAACGAACTCGACGAGTGGCGCTCTAACGCTTATGAAAATAATAAATTTTATAAAGAGCGGACGAAGCGTTTGTACGATAAACATCTTAGGTACCCAAAAACCTTTACGCCGGGCGACCAAGTTATTTTATATAACTCCCGATTACGTTTATTTCCGGGAAAGCTAAAATCACGATGGTCTGGGCCTTTTACAGTAAAAGAAATTTTTCCGTATGGCACGGTTTTAGTTTCGCACCCTGAAAAGGGTGAGTTCAAAGTGAATGGGCAGCGTCTTAACTTTATCTCTGTGGTGATGTCAGTCCAAACTGTATTAATATTCTTCTACACGAACTTTAAACTAACTGGACACCGTCTAGTTACTTGCTACTTTGGACAAATAATCATTCGGACAATATTTTTTTTAATGCGTCGAGCTCAAACGACGCTCTAAACAAAGGGCGCTCTTGGGAGGCAACCCAATCTATTTTTTTTGTTTTCTTTATTTTACATTGTTTGCCCCAGATGGTTCCGCCAAGCTCAAGCTTCTGCAATCGCCTGCTCCAATGCTGTTAAATCGATCACAAAGTCCAACAAAAGACCTTTCCAGCCGACTCAAAGCACAAGCATGGGGGAGCGGCATCACTGAGCATTCACTGCAAAATAAAACCGGGGAAGTACCTGTTTTTCAATTCTGTCTTTCATTTCTGTACTTTAATTTTCTTTCGTTCTCCAACCTCCTTCTCCATTGAGGACAATGTAGATTTTAAGCTTGGGGGTGAACTTCCTCCTTCTTTTTGCTTTTTGTAAATATCTTTTACTTTTTTGTAAATATTCTTCAAACATCCAAAAAAATCCAAAAATCCAAAATATATATATAGCTGCATTTTGGTATTTCAATAAGTACCCCATGTTTATATTTTGTTTTTCTCAAACTTCTTTATAAACAACGTAGTTAATTATAATTTTTCTAATCAATTTTTTTATCATATTTCACAAGTAAAATGTTGGCCATGCTGTGTTTCTAATTCACGGTAGCATGTTAAGGTGAAATATTTCTCTAAAACGTGTATTTCTATTATGATTTTCCGTTCTTTATTTTCTTTACTTTCTCTAAAATTTATCATCCACTATTTTCCTTTTCGTCTTTAGATAATTTTTGTAAGAACAAATTTTGAATAACGTAGTAGATATGAACGATCCAAGTCATATATTATTTTTATTTTCAAGATAATTTCATCAATTTTCTTTTATTATCTCGAACTTGTTTTTTGAAATTTATCAACTCTATGTTTTAAATAAATTTAAAAAAGCGTGAAAATGATTTAAGCCATTTTTGTTTACGTTTGAGATTTCCTGCCAACCTAAAATCTTTTACCAATAGTTAGCCGCTTTTGAGCCCTTTTTCCAAATTCATTTGATAACTCCACATATCATTTCATTTTCACCAAAGCCAAAATTCCTACCTATCTAATCACGCTAAATTTTTTGAGTTTCATTCTAAAATTTTCATGATAGGAAATTTTGTGTTATCTTTGGAGAAATTGTTAAAAAAAAAGTGTACTCAAAAGCAATGTTTGATTTTTTCTGGCCAATTCAACATGAAAGAAAAATTTTTATGGCCTTTGTTTTGAAAAAAGAAAAAAAAATGAATGATGAAAAAAAAATAATAAAGAAGAAAAAGAAAGACAAAATATATATATATATATACATATTTTGTTTAAAATAAAAAATTTTTTTTGAAACTCGTTTTTTTGGTTTAGTGTGATTTTAAGCCTCCATGTTTATATTTGAATATTCACTCCTATTCATAATCCTAAACCAAACGTTTCGGTCCTATTAAGTCCTTTTGATTCACGACTTTTTAAATTTTATTTAACAACTAAGAAAAGAAGAAAAGTAAATCAGTTTTAGTTTTAGATTTAAACTTATATTTTTGTTATTTAATTGATATAATTATAATGCGTTGCTTGGATCTAGTAATAACTCAATACGTTCTTTTCATTTTCGTTGCCTTGTTTAAATCTATTTAAAGAATTTCGTCAAAATTCTGGATGATTTATTTTTATTAAGTAAAGTTTATAAAAGTTAAACCATACCAAGATAATTGTTTTAGATTTACGTTTTACATTCTCCCTACCTGGAATTTCGTATAGTACTTGTGTAAACATGATTAAAACTTTTTTTGAATTAGTCACTTTTTATGATTAGCTAGTTTTATATCTTTGCTTGGGGACAAGCAAAATTTAAGCTTGGGGGAATTTGATAATACGATTTGCAGTCAATTTTATTAGGGTATTTTCAGGGTTTTAAAGCAAATCATGTCTTGTAAAGTACTCATTTTGATTCCCCTTTGTATATATTTTTGTCGTTAATGCGTTTTTTCTTCTTTTTGCAGGTTTTTACGGCTTTCAGCCGAATTTTGCTGTGACACGCCCCAAGGTCACGCCCTACCCGGGCGTGTACCTAGGGCGTGTAACCTAGAGGAATGAAGCAATTGGTCCGAAACTGCATTCCGTGGAAAATTTGTGTACACGCCCTCTGTCACGCCCGTGTCACATCCGACACGGGCGTGTTCCCGAGGCGTGTCCCCAGGTTCTGAGGAATCGCCGCAACGCGCTCGTTTTTCTCGCTCCACCGTCGCACCAAAAGTGTCACGCCCCCGGGTCACGCCTGACCCGGGCGTGACATATGGGCGTGTACTTCAGCAACCACGCCCGTCACCTCCAGCATTCAATCCCAGCTTAACAAAGTCACGCCGTAAAGAACACGCCCCATGTACACGCCCTACTAGGGCGTGACATTTGGGCGTGTACTTCAGCTACTTCGCCAGAATTAAATTCCAGCCAGAAAAAGTCGCACCGAATTTGTCACGCCCCAGGGTCACGCCCGCCCCGGGCGTGACAGGGGGGCGTGACCCGACCCGAAAAAAATCTATAAATAGAGCCCATCTCCAAGGGTTCAGCACACCTTTTGGATTGAGAGGGGAGGTTCTGTTCTTTGTATTTTTGAACTTTTTCAAGCATGTCTCTTCATTTTTAGCTCTTCTTATCTCTAGATTAATGCTTTCCCTGTATTAGCTCCTAGCTTCTTTCTGTAGCATAATGTTAATGATAGTGTAGTTTACTTTCCATGCACTTGTAATCTCTGGTTTTCAAGTTGTAAGATCCCTGTTTCCATTAATAAAGAAGTGTTGTTTTCTTTTTTGTTTCTACTTTGCTTTCATTATTTTCTTCTACGCATCTTCTTTTCTCCATTTCACCATGAGTAACTAATCCTCCTTGTACTCGATCTTGATGATCCGAGGTTGAGTTGATTAAGTTATGATGCTTTAACTCTACTTTTTCTTTCTAAAGTTATACCTTGAATTACTCTTGATTAAAAACCCTACTTGGAGATATATCATCAATATGTATATTTTCCATCATTAGCTTTCATTCTTGGCTAGCCGAGAGGCTGATAGTTTGAAGTAAGCACTCAAGAGTAAAGAGAGTTGCACGCACCCCTCGAGAGAGGCAGACGTTAAATCTCCTGGATTGGAGTGAAATCCAATAGAGGGGTTCACAGCTTAAAGCAAGCTTTAGATCTCCGATCGGACGAGAGTTCGGTTGAGCATTCCTAAACTCAGGTAGGCACGGCTTCGAGAGAAGCGTGTTTACGCTTATGGAACCTCCACGGTCAAGGTTTTAGCTTTATTAAGTAAAAGTTTATTTTCGCATTTCTTAATCAACTTTAGCCGAGGTGATCCTCGATCGAGTGCTCTTCTCTTTCATTGTCTTAATCCCTCGCTGTAATCGTTTTAATAGCTCTCTATTTTTCCGCAAGCTTTTCTTTCTTAGCATAATACTTCTCTCCTCAATCGCATTTTAGTAATCTCTTAAACCCTAAAACATTCTTCGATAAGATAATGGTTTTCGTGTGAGTAAGATTAATTAACGGTTCCCGGATTTTAATACGACACTTGTGTCCCCTAGCTGCATTTCGATAGGTATACTTGCCTTGTTGGATTGTTAGTTTGGTTATTTTCTCCTTGCGAATATTTTCAGACACCAGCTTCACACAGTATGTCTATTCCGTACTTTCATTTCCGGATCTATATGCTAACCACTTGGGGATTTCATGAATCAACCCAATGATCCCCATAACCGACCACCCGCTGGTGGGGGAATCATGTGCATATGCAAAAAGGGAGCCTTCACATGACTATGAAGAAAAGTCGTTACCCTCGAAGACCACTTCGGTATCATGAGCTCCAAGCTGGCTCTAACGACTCACAAGAGCTTTTCCTCCGCAATGTCGGCCTCAGATCTCTCGTCGGCAAATCACAGCACCACCGGTGATCAGCCCCCTCTCCTCCTCCTTCTTCCTCTCTCTTTCTCTCTCTAGAAGTGTAGTAAGAGAAAGTCAAAAGCCAAATGAGTTTCCCCAACCCATTCTCGGCCTTAAGAAGACAGGGAGGCCTCTCAGCCCTTGGATCCAGGCTGAAGGAATGGATGGCCACGATTTGACCAAAAATCATAAATTTTGCCTGACACGGCCTGTGACACGCCCGTGTCCATGGCCGTGTTCCCTAAGCGGTGCTCAACTGACTCATTAACTCCAGTACACGCCCATGTGACATGCCCGTGTCATGGGCCGTGTCACCCGACACGCCTACCAACATGGTTGTGTCTGTGGTCGTGTTCATCAGGCTGGAAAATCTCAAAATCACCCGAGACTCACACAGCCTGTAACACGCCCGTGTCCCAGGCCGTGTGCCCATATACGGCACTCGACACGCCCCAGCTCAAATTCATCGGGCTGAGTTCGTCGATCGCACTGACACACCCTGTGACACGCCCGTGTCACAGGCCGTGTCCTAAGCACTCGACACTCGTCGACCAAATTTTGTGGACCACTCGTCGACTGTTCCTCCCGAACACTCGTCGAATGCAGGACACGCCCTTGGACACGCCCGTGTCCCAGGCCATGTCACCCCAAAAATGAGCCTGCTGAAAAATGGGTTGTTACACAATCAATATAGGCTTGCTGCTCCGAGAGCCAGTCCATGCCAAATATTACGTCAAACTCCACCAGCGGCAGTAACGACGCTAGCAAATGGAACTCCTGACTCCCAATACAAACCTAAGCGCAATAAATTCTACCCGCACGCATTGAGCACCATTGGACCATAATACATCCAATTAGTCTCTTACCATCGAAGGAGGTACTCCGATGCGCAATAAAATTCTTGAATAAAGGAATGTGAAGTTCCCTAAAAGAACGGTTCTCTCACCAGATAAATGAAAAGCAGAACAAAGCTTAGCACAAGTAGTTCTAAGCTAACCTGCACAAGGGCGACAAGTATTTAAGGCTAAACTATCTTTAAACTATTCCTGTCCTCACGACGGTGTGCTTCCTCTCGGGCTTTCGGCACCTACGGGCATGATGCCCCGGCTCCCCACAGTTGTAACATGCGCCCGAGGTTTGGCCTGTAGATGCCCCTGAAGCACCGAAAGAAGGGGCTAGACCCAAAGTCCTAGCCTTCTTATACCACCTTTGATATCCAGACTTTGAGGTGTTCCACACTTTGAACGTCGTTTCCTTTGCACTAAAGTCCTCAACTGCTCCTGACATAACTTTCTTAGTCTTCTGAGCACCATTCCAACACTCTCGGGCAAAGTGCCCTTTTCTTCCACAAGTATGACAAGTGTAAGTAGTTTTGCTAGTCGATATTGTAACCCCCTTCTCCAGCATTCTGCCGGATGCAGCTTTTATGGGGCTTGCATAGTTCGATACCATGGTCGCTGGCATCGGGTGAGTTTTCCGCAAGTCTGCTTCCAAAGATCTAGCCGACTCCACCAAGGCTCGGAATCCCAATAATTTTGGTCCTAGCAGTAGGATTCGTAGCTCGCCACGCAGACCATTATAAAATCTATCGACTATAGCCTGCTCGTTCTCCAACTCAAAGCATGGGTAGCGGCTTATTATAAGAAATGTTTGCAAATATTCGTCAACTGAGTGCGCTCCCTGCACTAAACGCATATTCAGCTGCTGCCCCGATGGTCTACCAAAAGTCATCTGCTCCATCACGCCACCCGACGTTGAAGCCACAATAGGGGCACAGGGTTGTACATTTCTTCCATGTTGTGCACTCATCGCAGCGAACACCGCTTCAACGATCCTTCTTACGGTTTCAGACGAAGGAGGGGTCTCAAACACCTCACCGGGTGCACTATACTCCTCATAAATCGGACATTCTGGCAGCCCAGCACCGCTTCTGGTCACCTATAATTGTACAAAACACCGTTAAGCGACCATACAAAATTGCAAAAAGCAATTATAGGAACACGCAGGTTCCTCGAACACGTGTATTTTCATTCCTAAGTGGACATTCATGGGTTCTTTTACTGTTATAACGATGACGCACACACATGTGCTCACCACCCCTTAAAAGAATTCGCCTACGAATTCATTTTAAGCCTGACCGAAACCAGTAGTCTGATACTAAATTGTAACACCCCCTATCCGTCGCATAGCATATAGCAGTAGGTCCGGCCGGGGCCCGACGTCATATACCACAGACATACCGGGTGGTTACTCAATGGAAACCATCCAACCAATCCAACATCCTACACAGAGCATTCTAGCAAAAGTAATTAAAATTGTTGCATTAATAAAGAACCCAACACAAGCATGAATGTCCACTAATACGCCAAAAGGAATGAAATACAAATACACAAGTACTGGCCTTATGGACTTACAATTGTTTTCCTCAAATTACATGTCTTTCAAACCTCGGCACGCAGGTCGGCCATACATGAATGTTGAAGTTGGTGATCGGGTGGTCTGACGGTCTGTCTTGGCGGGTTGAAGACCGCGCGGTCTGGCGGTTTCCCTTCAGTGGTTTGGTTGTTGTGTCGTTGCTTTCTGGAGTCCAAGTGGTCTAGCAGCTTGCCTTTGGAGACTTGGAGACCGGGCGGTCTAGCGGTCTCCCATGGTGGTCTCTCTCTCTGGTGGTAGCCGAGCGGTTAGCCCTTCTGTCTAACCGCGCGACTTGTGCGAATTGTTCTGTATAAGTCCGCTTAGTCCTGTAAATTTTTAGTCTCACATCTCTTATTTGTATTCTCTCATCTCTCCTTCATTCTATATAAGGGAGGTCATACATTTGTAATAGATACCTTTTTCAGATAATAAAGTTTCTGTTAAACCACTTCCGGTTTGTTTTTGTTCGTTTCTAACACGGTATTAGAGGAAACGATCTTTTACTCCTGATTCATTTTCTCTTCTTGTTCGCGCGGTCTCTTACCACTGCCCTTTGTGTGTGCGGCTTCTGTGTTCGATTTATGTTCGGCTCGTACGCATTGGTCTATTTCGCGCGGCCTTCTCCTTCTCCTTCTTCTTCTGTTCGCGCGGGCTACCTCCTAGCTGCTCGACTTCTTTCCATCAACTTGGTTCTACGGCTTGGTCGTGGCTTTTCTGGCCGCTGATGTCAATCATCGTGACTGCTGCAGATCTCCTTCTCCTACCGCTGCTATTTCTCCATGTTCGCGTGGCTTGTTTCCTAACCGCACGTCTTGTTTTCTAACCGTGCAGCTTCTTGTTGTTTTCCTCTATGGCTCTTTCTGATGCTTCTACTGCCACCACTCTTACCACCACTCCTGTCGCCAATCCGGCTCTGCCGCTTCCTACTACTCCTTCCGGGAACCTTGGGACCGTTTCCAAGCTTGTCGGCTCCAACTACCTGGATTGGAGCGTCTAATTCACCTTCCTCCTTCGCTCACAACGCAAATGCCACCATCTCATTGATGACCCTCCTCCAACCACTTCACTTCTCTTTGATGACTGGCATGCGAGTGACGCGCTTGTGCGTACTTGGCTTGCTAATAGCCTATCTGATGAGTGTCTTCCCGTCATCCGTCATGATGAGACGGTCAAGGCCGCTTGGCTTCATCTTACCGCTCTGTACTCCAAGGGGGCTCAGACGTCCCGTATCTATACGTTGTATGCGGACCTCTTTGCTTGTCCTACCTTGTCCCCTTCTGCTGCCTACCAATAGGTTCAGGCTCTTGGGGCTGAGATTCTTCAGAATCGCCCCTTTTCTGCGGATTTGGCTCAACAACACAAGTACTTCCAGGAGCTTTTGGTTGTGTGTTTTCTGCTCCGGCTTCCTGATACGTATGATATAATCCGCCAGCAAATTCTCGGTTAGGCGGAATCTCCTACCTTAGATGCCACCGCTGCCCGCATCGCCGCTGTCACCTCTCTCCTTCAGCACCCGATTCTGCCCGCTCGTCCTCCACCGGCCAACTATGCTCACCAAACTCAGCGGAGTGGCTCTGGTAGCCGCATTCACCAGTCTGGCGGACGTGCTCTTTCCCGGTACCTCTGCTCTCACTATGGCCGCACCGGCCATACTTTTGACCGCTGTTGGATGAAGCATTCCCATCTTCGCCCCTCGGGTGACTCTTCCGCCTACTCTTCCAAGCCGTCTGCCTCCGTGGTCACATCATCAGGTAGTGCCCACGTGGCAACTCAAGGTAAATGACTTATCGACTCTGGAGCAACTAATCACATGACGAGCAATCCTCACTGCTTCACTCTCCTCGAACAACATGATCGGTTGCCCCCGGTTCTTGTTGCAGATGGTTCTCCCTCCCCGGTTCATGGGTCGGGAGTGGTCCATGTTACTCCATCTCTTCGCCTAGAGGACACTCTCTATATGCCCAAATTTCCGTACAATTTGTTGTCGGTTACCTCTTTATGCAAGCAGCTTCAGTGCTCTGTAATGTTTACTCTGACTTCTTGTTCTTTTCAGGATCCGAGCTCCTAACGGACGATTGCTACTGGGACTAAGAGTGGCGGCCTCTACTTCCTCGACAACGTTTCCGCCTTGTCCGCCTTCTCCTCCTCTTGTACGGATCTTCTCCAGTGGCATCTCCGCCCCGATCATCCTCCTCCATGGCTTCTACATCAACTTCTGCCCTACCTCCCTCCTTCCAGTCCTCCTCTCAACTGCGACGCTTGTCAGCTTAGCAAACATCACCGTTCCTCCTTCCCGCCAAAGCAAGGTCGGGGCTCTACCCGTCTGTTTGATCTAATCCACTCTGATGTCTGGGGACCTGCTCCTACCCTCACCATTGGTCGGGGTAGTTCTTATTTTGTTACTTTTATTGATGACTTTTCTAGAAGTACTTGGGTGTATCTGTTACGAGATCGCTCTGAATTTTTGGATGTATGAGTTTCTTTTTATCAATTAATCAAAACTCAGTTTGGTGTTTGTATTAAAATCTTTCGCTCAGACAATGCTACATAATATTTGAGTCATGCTTTTACCTCTTTCTGTGTGCAATATAACATTATTCATCAGACTAGCTGTGTTTATACCTCCCAGCAAAATGGGGTGGCGGAACGCAAAAACCGTCATCTCCTCAATGTCGCTCGCACCTTGATGACCCAGATGCATGTTCCTCACTCCTATTAGGGATATGCTGTTCTCCTTTCCTGCTACCTCATCAATCGCATCCCCTCCATGGTTCTCCACGGGAAAACCCCATTTTCCATTCTGTATCCGGACAAGGAGCCTTTTCCTCTCCCTCTCCGCATCTTTGGGTGCACTGCCTTTGTGCATGCCCCCTCCGCCACCCGTGATAAGCTCTCCCCTCGCTCCACCAAATGTGTCTTTCTAGGGTACTCCACCACTCAGAAAGGATATTGTTGCTTTGATCATGTTCTTCGTAAGCAATTCGTCTCTGCTGACGTCACCTTATTCGAGAATGTCTCCTACTTCTCGGATGCCTCCTCTCCTCTTCCCCCATCTTCTGATTCTCCTATTATTCCCTTCATTCCCTCGTCTCCTACTGCGATCTCTACCCTTCCATCATCTCTATCCACTCCTCTCCCTCCACCTCTCTCTCCCTCTTCTCCGCCACCGTCTCCCTCATCTCTGTCGTCGCCGCTCTCTCCTCCCGGGCCAGCTCTCTCTGCCACGGATGCTCCAGATGCTGAGGGAGCTGCTGACCTGGATCTTCTTGTAGCTCTTCGCAAAGGGGTGCAGACGTGTACCCTACACCCTCTTGCTGATGTTGTTTCATATGATCGTCTCACCTCTTCTGGCAGGGCCTTTGCACTGGCTATCTCTGCCACTACCACACCCCGTTCCTACTAGGAGGCCCTTGTTATTCCTCATTGGAAGATGGCCATGGATGAGGAAATGACGACCCTAACTGAGTGGGGTACCTGGACTCTTGTTCCTCCTCCCCTCGGTACTGATGTCGTTGGCTGTTGCTGGGTCTTTGTGGTAAAATTTGGCCCAGATGGTACTGTGGATCGTTATAAGGCTCGCCTTATTGCTAAGGGATTTACTCAGACCTATGGGGTTGATTACTTTGACACCTTCTCTTCCGTGGCTCGTCTCAGCACTATCCGGGTCCTTCTCTCTGTGGCGGTCAATAGAGATTGGTCGATTTCCCAGCTGGATGTCAAGAATGTCTTCCTTTATGGTGATCTTCAGGAGGCTATCTACATGGAGCAACCTCCTGGGTATGTTGCTCAGGGGGAGACATGAGTATGTCGGCTGAAGAAGGCAATCTATGGCCTCAAGCAGAGCCCTCGAGCTTGGTTCGATAAGTTCAGCGGCATCGTGGCAGCCATTGGTTTTGTGCGAAGCTCTGCCGATCACTCGTTATTTATTCACAAAACCTCCTCGGGACTAGTGGTTCTTGATGTGTACGTCGATGACATCCTTCTCACTGGCGATGACCAGGAAGGGGTAGCCTTGACAAAGCGGCATCTTCGTCAACATCTGGTCACGAAAGATATGGGCTCTCTGAAGTACTTTCTGGGATCGAAATCTCTCAGAAGCCCAACTCCTTAGTCCTCTCCTAACATAAGTATGCCCTTGATCTTTTAAAAGAGGCAGGATTGAGTGGAGCTAAACCTATCTGATGCCCCATGACAACTAGAGAAGATAAAACTTGGACAGATGATTCGCCTCCTCTTTCAGATATTACGCGGTACTGGCGTCTGGTTGGTAAGCTCATATATCTCACCGTGACCAGGCCCGACATTTCCTATGCTGTGGGCAAAGTGAGTTAATTCATGCAAGCACCTAGGAAGTGTCATCTACAGTCCGCCTTGAGGATCTTGGAATATGTCAAAGCAGCGCCTGGGAAAGGATTACTCTTTCAGAAGAATGGTCATCTGAGGGTTGAAGCATACTCAGATGCGAGTTACGCTGATGACAAAGGGGATCGCAAGTCAACCTCGGGTATTTGCACCTTTGTTGGTGGAAATCTGGTGAGCTGGAAGAGCAAAAAGCAGTCGGTTGTTTCCAGGTCTAGTGTTGAAGCAGAGTATCGTAGTATGACATCGACCACTTGTGAGTTAAAGTGGCTACGGGCTCTCCTGCTGGATTTAGGAGAGGTGTACAACCATCCTCTACCTATGTTCTGTGATAACAAGGCTGCCATATACATCTCCAAAAATCCGGTCTTCTATGAAAGAACCAAGCACATTGAGGTCGACTGTCATTTCATTTGTGAGGAAATTCTGAAAGAACAAATTTGCACTCCCTTCGTCACTTCTGATAAAGAGCTGGCTGACATCTTCACCAAGCCAGTCTCCGCCTCCTTTCTTCATATTTGTGACAAGCTAGGCATGATCGATATATATGCTCCAGCTTGAGGGGGAGTGTTGAAGTTGGTGACCGGGCGGTCTGGTGGTCTGTCTTGGCGGGTTGAAGACCGCGCGGTCTGGCGGTTTCCCTTTAGTGGTTTGGTTGCTGTGCTGTTGCTGTCTGGAGTCCGAGCGGTCTAGCGGCTTGCCTCTGGAGACTTGGAGACCGGGCGGTCTAGCGGTCTCCCATGGTGATCTCTCTCTCTCTGGTGGTAGCCGAGCGGTTAGCCCTTCTGTCTAACCGCGCGGCTTGTGCGAATTGTTCTGTATAATTCCGCTTAGTCCTGTAAATTTTTAGTCCCACATCTCTTATTTGTATTCTCTCATCTCTCCTTCATTCTATATAAGGGAGGTCATACCTTTGTAATAGATACCTTTTTTAGATAATAAAGTTTCTGTTAAAACACTTCCGGTTTGTTTTTGTTCGTTTCTAACAATGAATAAAAGAAAAACACTCAAAATTAGGCCTTCGAGGGCCAGCTCAGCAACTTGGGCTTTAGCCCGCTATTTACCGCTCGGCTCCGCAGCACCTGCAAGCACAATCCATCGCAATAGTGGCAAACCAAAGCAACGGTCAGCAAAGCTGACCAAATTATAACGATCCCGCCGCCAATTCGGGGCGGCGATGCTCTTTCCCTGCACTTTATTAGCATAACCAAGCAGTATATAAATACATTGCATCACATGCGTTGGCACGCACGGCCACACGCCCCGTGCTCTCAGGGCACATTCTCGGTGATCACAGTCTAAGTCTGCCGACTCACCACCGTCCACGGGACGACAATCTCTCGTGAGCATTTGGTCTTTTCTGGCCACTGCCTAAGACCCTCTATCTATGCCAACGGTAAGTGCCAAGTAACTTTAGGTCTCTTTAACCGAACGACATAGAGCGGGTACGGTTCCGCCTGACCCGTTGCTCACACCGCAACGTTAATTTAAAAACATATACGCGGGTCAAACTTTCCCGAGTCCCAAATCATTTACAAACATCACATAACCCAGTTATGTTCAAGATGGCTACCAGGCCCACATGATGGCAGAACCACACGCCCTCCCAGTTTTCCGGGTGCACCTTGGAGTTAATCCCCAAGGCTCCCTGTTGCAATCTACCTCGTAGAAAACACGAAAAACAAACATCCGCACGGAGTCTTCTCCGGCCACTTATGCAATGCAACATCACCGATCCAGACCAACTTGTCCGGGTAGGCTTCACACATCATGCCTATATCCGCTCTCGATTACGGACTCTACATGTACACAACGGGGACTATTCATGTCTACCCGAAGGAACGCCTCAAACTCACCCCAAACTCGCGAGAGCGGGATTCCCTATGCAAAAGAAGGAGAGCTTCACATGCTCAAGTAGAGAATCGTTACCCTAGCATTCTTCCTTGGCGCCATGGAAAAGTAAGCGGATGAGAAGCACCGCACTCTCCTTGCCTCTGTAGATCCGAAGTCGGTTCGCGATTTGGATCTCCGAAGCTCCATCGGTGACCGGATCTAGGCTTCTTCCTCCTCCTTTGCTCTCCCCTCTCTCTAGAATTAGAAAGAGAACCACTCAAGAGAAATGAGGGTTTTAAAGGCCCAATCACGGGTATATTCCAGTAGGAACAACCCCCAACCGTCGGATCCCAAAATAAGGAAACGAACGACTAAGATCTGTAGCTGAAAAGTAAAACCTGGGCCGAACACGGCCTGCGATACGCCCGTATCCAGGGCCGTGTCCCTTATTCGCCATCAAAATCGACGCGTCTCGAAAAACACACGGGCATCCGGCACGCCCGTGTTCGACCTGACACGCCCGTGTCAGCCAGTACACGCCCGTGTTCCCGGGCGTGTTCCCCCATCAACACAGGACCAACACCAACCCGAGACTTACACGGGTCTTGGACACGCCCGTGTCCTATTTGACATACCCGTGTCAAACCCGAACACGCTTGGGCTCCAGCCGTGTTCACTGTCTCGACACTTCGTCGAGCGCAGTTCGTCGAACACCCGACACGGCCTTGGACACGCCCGTGTCCTAGGCCGTGTTCCCTGTCTCGACACATCGTCGAGGGAAAATGTCGACTTCTCGAGCCGATCGTCGACACGAGCTCGACACGCCCTGAGACACGCCCGTGTCTCAGGCCGTGTTCGCTACTCGACGATCGTCGACTCCAAAATTCGTCGACCTCACGGCCAAATCGTCGACTCGAGCCTGACACGCCCTGGGACACGCCCGTGTCCCAGGCCGTGTGCCCCCTGCCAAATTCCAAATTTGGCCCAAAACGCTTCCCGTCGCTCTTTTGAGTTTCGGGGCGTTACAATTTTGCTGGTCACTCCCCTAGGTCACGCCCGTGTTTTTCTGCTCACGCCCCTAGGTCACGCCCGTGACCTAGGACGTGTCTAGACTGTAGCTGGAAACGACGAGAATTAAACTCTGGCTGTTGCGGGAAGTCACGCCATAGGGCACACCCGTGACCTAGGGCATGTCAAATCTATTTCTAGAAATGGCGGGAAGGAGAAACAGTGGGAGTTAATCTGACGGTTGCTGAACGGGTCATGCCCATAGGTCACACCCGTGACCTAAGGCGTGTAGGCTTGAACACTCAGGAACGGTATCTGCTGATTGATGACAAAGTAACATCGGGGAGTCACGCCTATGGTGCACGCCCGTGACCAATAGGTCACGGCCGTGTCCAGGGCGTGTAACCCAAAACTGGCGTGGCATTGTGTGCTGGAGCTCTTTCTGGCGGCATGCCCCGTGTAGGATGGTCACGCCCATGTCACACCCGTGGCATGGGGGTGTGTAACTTTAATTGACGTGGAATGGTGGCGGATCAGCACCTGGAGGTCACGACCTGTGACTATGGTCACGCCCGTGACAAGGGCGTGTACTTGGGAAAAATTCAGCTTTCTCCCGATTTTCTCCGAATCAATCCTGTCAGCTCCAAATTGATATTAGCAGCTCAGATTGACCTATAATAAAAAAACAAAGGAATTAATACAAATATTAATAAAAACTAAATAAACACCTAACTATTTATTAAATAAAAACTACTATAAATAACTTATTAGCGTTGAGTGAACCTGCTTCACTCAACGCTTCTGTACTCAGCTGATTTCTCAGTTGAGTTGGCGTTGAGTGAACTGTCCTCACTCAACGCTCGTGGGCTTAGACATATTTTCTGTCTCCTTGCAAGGCTTTGACTGCGCATTATTCAATCGACGCTTCTGAGCTTGGGGTTGAGTGAACTGACTTCACTCAACGCTTCTGAACTTAGTCGGAATTCTTGATATAATCCCTTTGACTTTGTAAGTGCTAGCTTTACTCAACGCTTCAGCTGTTCTGCCGTCGAGTGAGCTGTCCTCACTCGACGCTTTTGGACTTAACCAGATTTTTGCCTTGCCAATAGTTAGGCTCTGACTGTCCATACTTTACTAAACGCTTCTTGTCTTTTGGCATTGAGTGAACTGGTTTCACTCAACGCATGTGGACTTAACCAAAATTCTGCTTTGTCAACAGTCAGACTTTGACTGCCCAAGCATTACTCAGCGCTTCTTGACATCTATCGTTGAGTGAACTGACTTAACTCAATGCATGTGGGTTTAGACAAATTTCCGTCTTTTCAGCTTTCTTTCTTGTGTCCACCTATCACTGTCACTTAAACAACCCGTCTAATCATTGTGCACATAACAACCTGCACTTATAGAACTTGTGACAACTATTATATTACACACATGTGTATACCATTGGCATGTAGGCCTTCTTCAAATCTGGAACAGTCCCCGGGGAAAACACACTGCTTCCTTTGGCTATAATAAATTAACTGAAATGCTCAAAACAAAAACCATCAGAAGGACTGTAGAAGCCCATGGGAAAAACCATCAGGAAGATTCGCCTATAAAAGCCCTCGAGAAAACCATCGGGAAGAAGGACCCCTGGGAAAACCATCGGGAAGAACCGCCTGTAGAAGACCCCAAAAAACCATCGGGAAGAAGGACCCCAGTGAAAAACGAAGCTCCGTCGGGGAGCTGGGGGGGACCAAGATGCCCGGAAAGACGAAGCTGCGCTGGCGAGCGGCGACGATACCGTCGAGAAGGAGGACGGTCGAACAACATCGCCGGGAGGGTCGTTCGCCAGTAGAAGCTCAGTGCCCGGCTCCATGGCAGAAACAACAGAAATGAGGAGCTTTTCTATTCTTAAGGAGTGAAAACGATAAGATTTTTGGTCAAAATCAAAACTGAGGCAAACAAAAAACAACATTGAGACTGCAAAAACTCAAAACGAAAACTGTTTGCGAAAACGGTGCAAAGGAACGAGGCCTTAGAGAATTAATATCCGTTTTGGAGGGATTTTTCTTCCTTTTCATTTTCTAGAAACGCCACCATTCATAATATTGTGTTTGTTTTCTCTATTAGTAGAAAACATAGTTCATCCAAAAGGAGTTATTTTGCATTTTTAGAAAGTCACACGTCTCTAAAACAAACACAATATTATAGACGGTGTTGTTTTCCAGAAAATGGAAGGAGAAAAAAAGCCCTCCAAAATGGGTCATTAACCTTCGTTTGAAGGCACTTGACTTCGGTTATAACCGCTTGGGACCTTAATTTTTAATAAATCCGCCAAAGGAAGTCTTTAAATATTGGACGGTGTTATTGACAAACCTATTTATACTAACGGCAGCCCATTGTTAATGACAGATCACAGAATTTTAATCTCAGATGATTTTGTTAATGATAGACCTAAAGAAAAATAAAAAAAAATTAATACAAAATTAGCTATGTTACACGATATTCACTATAATTTGAACTTTCTAACTTCTCCAAAAATTGATAAAATGTCATATATATATATATATATGTTTGTATATGAAGATTAATTAGTCAAAACTAATTGAATCAAAAGAACTAGAATGTGAAGGAATAGAATGAGAACTAGAATGAATTACGAAATATGCTTATATATAGATGATGATATGTATATATATTCGGTCAATTTTATTATAACTGGCATCCACTGTACAAAAAAAAACTCAAAAAATATACCACAGCGGAGTAAATTGGGTCGGCCTTAGCTCAATAAATTGAAAGACTTAGAATTTAGCTTTGGATGAGCTTCAGTAAATATAGGACCAATTTAAACTACTAGAATGTATGAGATATTATATTTGTACATAAAGATTAAATTAATCAAGAAATGAAGCGGATTTTCCTCAAACAACATATAAATATATCGTTGGCAATGAAACAAATTGAGAAATATATGAAAAACCCTTCTCAAATAAATAGAAAATGAGTAAAACTACATGCGCACGCCACAACTAACAAAACAAAGGAGAATAAAGAGAGAGAGGGAGGGTGCATGATCTTGACGTTCTAACATCACCTGTCGAGGCTGAAAAGAGGAGGTCCGGCGGAGCATACAAGGGGCGGCGGCGGCGATCTAGAATGGAAAGGAATCGTGCAAGGGGTGGCGGCGGCGACACCGGACTGTAGAATAGGAGGAGATGACTCAAGGTGGTGGGCGTCGAGGCTCACATGAGGATGACCGGAGGAGCTTGCAAGGGGCGGGGACGACAAACGGGAGTGGGAAGGATGCGTGCGATCGGCACCGGTAGGGGCGATCCCTGTTTCGCCTGTGGCGAAAAAAACAATCAGGAGTTTAGGTTTGAACGATTAGGCTGCTTTTAGGTGATAAAAAAGAGGAAAGATAAATTATGTTTTTAAAATATACTGATTTGCCAATATCTATTTGTGACTTGCCAAACATTTTGAAAAAGCTCGGACAAAAACTAGAAAAGAACAAGCGTCAAAATTCCGCAAACGAAAGCGGTCCAATTTCATTGTACCCGTGGGCCGTGGTGCTATCTTCTCCCATTTTCCGCCCCATTTGGCTTTTGTTCTCTCTTTACGTTCTGCACCGGAACATAGGTGATGGCGGAGGTTGACGGAGGTTTCAGGACTTTGGATGAGCAGTCACTTATCGATTATATCAGTGCCACGCCTGCTGTTTCCTCCCGTCTCGGGAACGATCTTGAGGGCATCTCTGTGAAGGAGGTTGGAGATGGAAACCTTAACTTCGTCTACATCGTCAGCAACTCCTCCGGCGGATCCGTCGTCATCAAGCAAGTAGGCGTCCCACCTCTTTTCGTACCGTCATTTGTTTCTTTGCTTTCATCTTATTCATCTGTCCAGCTGTGAGCCAAACAGGCATACTTCCCCAATTCTCGAAATCCGGGCGGTGATCAGTCATTAAGAAGTCATGTAATCCCACAGGGTTTCCATCAGAGATTTAATTCCTCATTTTTTTTAATTTAAGCACTTTATTGTAGCATGAATCTCACGCCCAAGCCCGCTTGAGGAAGGAACAGCCGTACCGCACAAGTCACATTGATTTTCAAACAGAAGGTGTAGTTTCGTTGCCGTTCAATGCAGTTTAGGAGTTTATAAACTGAGTGTGTGATGTAGCACGGGTTACCGCTTGCGCACAATTACCAAATATTCGTGTGAGTGCGACATTTCATCAAGCGCGTGGCGTGCAATTGGCGAGTTTCAACAACAATTTAACACCGAAAACATACGATCGCCCGAAGACGTACGATCGCAAGAGATCCGCACTCTTGCGCTTAGATCTACGCTAACGCATCAAACACAACCATTCTAATTGCACAAAAATAATCACCACACAAGCGAAGGGTCGCGAAGCCTTTTAAGATTGGACAAGGGTTATTTGCCAATATCCGCTCAAGCGAAAAGGACCTACCCGATCCGGAAAATTTAGCTTAACACTTTCATATTACTTGCATTCATTCACAAACCCAAATGGAGATAATCCAGACTAAAGGGAACGATTCAAAACAAGTCCAAATCAGCCCTCAAACAAAATAACACGATGGTATACCAAACCTCTTGAAATCACGAGAGAAATCAAAGGTTGATTCAACCCGAGTTCGCAAGCGTTCAAGAGATCTACCCGAACCAAAGATACACGAAGAAATCCGGACGATATGATATTTTAAATTCAGATTTTTTTGCAATACAAAATCAATCAACTTTCTAGATTAAAAATTGAGTCTACAAATCCACCAAATCCTCACAACATAAAGAAGAAACACACAAGAGATAGGGAGAGAAATTACCCACAACCAAAGAGAAGAACACACAAAGATAACTAGTGAAAGAGTCGCACTTCCACCGGATCCGTCGGAGTCGCACAGGACGGAGGATGCCAGCCACCTTCTTCGGAGTCACACCGGAGGAGGGAGGAGGTCGCCGGACAGCAAGAACACCACCTAGAGGGGCGGCGGCAGCAAGGGGGTAATCTCCAAGAGGGGGCGTCGGGTTGGGGGCTTCACGCCAATGGTGGGGGCAGCAGCCTCACGATTCTTCCTTTCTTCATTTCAGCCTCCTCACATCTCTAAACCTAATTCTATTATGTAATAAATACCACTCAGTCTTCTCCACACATCAAGGAAATAAAAACCCACACTCTAAATGTTAGAAGCAGCCCAAAACTGAAATTATACAACACTTAAATAGTTATAATTTATATATTTTTATTCTTGGATTGGAATAAAAATATATAAACATATATTTTAATTATGGTAGATAAAATCTATAAAATGAGTGCATCAACCGTGACGAAGACTTGACACGGCGATGGCGGTGGAATTTCGCGGCAACGTCCGTCATAGTCTTCAAATGTAAGGTTGCGGCGGCGATCACAATAACGCGTCGAGTCGGTGCCGTCAAAGAACTGGTCACGTGCATATGGCGGGACATCGTCGCCATCAATCCTCCCCCTCTCAAAATCACTCATCACCGATGAGTGGGCCGGGAGAGGAACATGGTCGAAGGCAGCATCAACCTGCATGAAATCTAGCTCGGGAATCCATATCGAAGTAGAGCGGTCATCACTCTTCACAGTAAACCTGTCAAACAGAACAACAACAGCGACGCTTTCGAGCAACCTCGAGAGGGTGTCAATCAAAAGAATAATAACTAGAATCTTACCATCCGTCGCAAGAACCAAAGAATCCTTGTGGAAGATAGACACGGAGGAAATCTCACTCCCCAACCCAAGAGAACATATTGTGGGAGAGAGAAACGACAAAGAAGGCCACTTAGGTGGAAAAGCGACATTCAATATTAAATCCGAAAAAATGAGAAGAGGTGAAACGCCCCACGCATTGTAAAAATCCGAAAGAAAAACATCAAATCCGAAATTTTGCATAACCATGGATGGGTCGGCGTTCCGAAGTGCGAAATCATTGACGGTGTCCGTAGACATCCGCTCGGGGAATGACCAGACTAACTCCAAATCGCCAACTTTAGTGTAAGACGCACTCGGTAGAGAATGGAAGTGCATGCGACATAACACAAAGTGACTAGCTAAAGTCATAGACATGTGTAGGCGAAAGTCGTAAACAGGTGGAGTAAAAATATGTGCAACTGGACGGGACAAGTCAGCACGTCGTGAAAATTCTAAGTCAAGGGGCATAGTCGCCAAGGAATCATACACAGTCGCAAACGAAGTCATATCCACAGACGTACACTCAGAGAAGCGGTCAATCATAGGTAGGGCGTAGCCAGATCTACAAGGTGTGGTGAAAAGACCAAATATGAAAGCTAGCAACTCACTAATACCTATCCCACGAATGATGTCCAACGGAGGTGCTAATAACGACGGCCAAACTAAGTGAATCAGACCAGGCAAAACAAATTGATGTCCTAAGGAGTCCGCTAATCTAGCCAAAGGATCGGGAGGGAGGGTCAGAGAAATCGAACCCGGGAGGAATTCAAAATCATATTGAATTTCAAGCAACGGTGACAACATCAAAGAAGGCTCATCCGAGTTTACACCAATAAAATCATCCAAAAGTACAACTCACTCGCTAGGTAATTCATCCAACGCACTAGGTACATCATCCAAATCAGAATCCGTAGACGTTTCAGAAACAGGCTCGGGAGGCTCGGAGGTGGGCTCTAACAGGACCACGACCGCAGTTTGAACAGGGCACACATAAGGGTTATGGACAGACAATCCACTAACATCGCGAGTAATAATCGTGTGGCAATCCTCACTGACAGGAATACTCACATCTAGCAGGCCATCCTCAGAATTAAGAGATACCACATCTACGTCAGAATACTCAGGGGTATCATACACAATCTCAGTTGGCTCAGACGTCGAAGCTAAAAGAGCGAAAGCCCTAGGCTTTACGGGGCACTCCACGGCATAGTGGCCAATCACTCCACAAGTGTAACATGTAGCGTTCTCCTTGCAAATCGTATCTGTCTGCCTATGCTTAACCTGTGGATTTATAGCATTCCTAGTAGTGACAATGACAGGTGGCGGGACAGAGGACCGAACCTTCTCCTTCTCCTTAAAGGTAGGTGTACGTGTGTTCGAAATAGTTAGATCATAGTGGAGCAAGGATCTAGCGGGAGGCTTATAGTCACTCCTATGATCAGAAACGGGTCTAGTGCCCTGTCGTGACGAGGTGAATGTGTCGAGTGTATTGGCTCGAAGGTAAGCGGGGTCAAAGTGAGTCGTGAGTATGTTACGCATTTGCGGCCATGCGTGTGGAATGCCACCAACACGATGCTCCTCATTTAACCAAAACACTTTGACACGACCGTCTAAGTTCGCGCGAGTGACGACAACCTTTTGGAGGTCGTCCAAGTGGTGCAGAGCAAAATAACACTCCATTTTCGCTAGCCAATCGCAAAAAAATTTTGGGTGTCCGCGTCCGTCAAACGTAGGCACATCTAGCCTAATGCGAGGAGTGTGGTGATGGAGGGGTGGGTTTTGGAAACCATGAGAGAATGATTGGGTCAAAGTGGTGAGTGCCGTGTTTAATTGAGCAAGTTGGGTGGTGAGATCGCGGTGGACGGCCGCTAGGTGGTCTTGTGTGACTTTCCTAGTATTGTGAGTGTCGTCCGGCGTCCATGCTATTTGATGGGGGTGACTGCGAAAAATATACGTTTCCGGAATGTATGTGCATAAAGGGAAAGAGACGCGGGAGGACCGGCAAAGATTAAGAAATTTTTGCGACGAAGTCTGATACCAAATTGATGTAGCACGGGTTACCGCTTGCGCACAATTACCAAATATTCGTGTGAGTGCGACATTTCATCAAGCGCGTGGCGTGCAATTGGCGAGTTTCAACAACAATTTTACACCGAAAACATACGATCGCCCGAAGACGTACGATCGCAAGAGATCCGCACTCTTGCGCTTAGATCTACGCTAACGCATCAAACACAACCATTCTAATTGCACAAAAATAATCACCACACAAGCGAAGGGTCGCGAAGCCTTTTAAGATTGGACAAGGGCTATTTGCCAATATCCGCTCAAGCGAAAAGGACCTACCCGATCCGGACAATTTAGCTTAACACTTTCATATTACTTGCATTTATTCACAAACCCAAATGGAGATAATCCGGACTAAAGGGAACGATTCAAAACAAGTCCAAATCAGCCCTCAAACAAAATAACACGATCGTATACCACACCTCTTGAAATCACGAGAGAAATCAAAGGTTGATTCAACCCGAGTTCGCAAGCGTTCAAGAGGTCTACCCGAACCAAAGATACACGAAGAAATCCGGACGATATGATATTTTAAATTCAGATTTTTTTGCAATACAAAATCAATCAACTTTTTAGATTAAAAATTGAGTCTACAAATTCACCAAATCCTCACAACATAAAGAAGAAACACAGAAGAGATAGGGAGAGAAATTACCCACAAACAAAGAGAAGAACACACAAAGATAACTAGTGGAAGAGTCGCACTTCAATTGATGTAGCACGGGTTACCTCTTGCGCACAATTACCAAACATTCGCGTGAGTGCGACATTTCATCAAGCGCGTGGCGTGCAATTGGCGAGTTTCAACAACAATTTAACACCGAAAACATACGATCGCCCGAAGACGTACGATCGCAAGAGATCCGCACTCTTGCGCTTAGATCTACGCTAACGCATCAAACACAACCATTCTAATTGCACAAAAGTAATCACCACAAAAGCGAAGGGTCGCGAAACCTTTTAAGATTGGACAAGGGCTATTTGCCAATATCCGCTCAAGCGAAAAGGACCTACCCGATCCAGACAATTTAGCTTAACACTTTCATATTACTTGCATTCATTCACAAACCCAAATGGAGATGATCCGGACTAAAGGGAACGATTCAAAATAAGTCCAAATCAGCCCTCAAACAAATAACACGATGGTATACCAAACCTCTTGAAATCACGAGAGAAATCAAAGGTTGATTCAACCCGAGTTCGCAAGCGTTCAAGAGATCTACCCGAACCAAAGATACACGAAGCAATCCGGACGATATGATTTTTTAAATTCAGATTTTTTTTGATATACAAAATCAATCAACTTTCTAGATTAAAAATTGAGTCTACAAATCCACCAAATCCTCACGACATAAAGAAGAAACACACAAGAGATAGGGAGAGAAATTACGCACAACCAAAGAGAAGAACACACAAAGATAACTAGTGGAAGAGTCGCACTTCATAAAGATAACTAGTGGAAGAGTCGCACTTCCTATGAAGTGCGACTCTTCCACTAGTTATCTTTGTGTGTTCTTCTCTTTGGTTGTGCGTAATTTCTCTCCCTATCTCTTGTGTGTTTCTTTTTTATGTTGTGAGGATTTGGTGGATTTGTATACTCAATTTTTAATCTAGAAAGTTGATTGATTTTGTATATCAAAAAAAATCTGAATTTAAAAAATCATATCGTCCGGATTGCTTCGTGTATCTTTGGTTCGGGTAGATCTCTTGAACGGTTGCGAACTCGGGTTGAATCAACCTTTGATTTCTCTCGTGATTTCAAGAGGTTTGGTATACCATCGTGTTATTTTGTTTGAGGGCTGATTTGGACTTGTTTTGAATCGTTCCCTTTAGTCCGGATCATCTCCATTTGGGTTTGTGAATGAATGCAAGTAATATGAAAGTGTTAAGCTAAATTGTCCGGATCGGGTAGGTCCTTTTCGCTTGAGCGGATATTGGCAAATAGCCCTTGTCCAATCTTAAAAGGCTTCGCGACCCTTCGCTTGTGTGGTGATTACTTTTGTGCAATTAGAATGGTTGTGTTTGATGCGTTAGCGTAGATCTAAGCGCAAGAGTGCGGATCTCTTGCGATCGTACGTCTTCGGGCGCAAGCGGTAACCCGTGCTACATCAATTGAAGTGCGACTCTTCCACTAGTTATCTTTGTGTGTTCTTCTCTTTGGTTGTGGGTAATTTCTCTCCCTATCTTTTGTGTGTTTCTTTATGTTGTGAGGATTTGGTGGATTTGTAGCCTCAATTTTCAATCTAGAAAGTTGATTGATTTTGTATTGCAAAAAAAATCTGAATTTAAAATATCATATCGTCCGGATTTCTTCGTGTATCTTTGGTTCGGGTAGATCTCTTGAACGCTTGTGAACTCGGGTTGAATCAACCTTTGATTTCTCTCGTGATTTCAAGAGGTGTGGTATACCATCGTGTTATTTTGTTTGAGGGCTGATTTGGACTTGTTTTGAATCGTTCCCTTTAGTCCGGATTATCTCCATTTGGGTTTGTGAATGAATGCAAGTAATATGAAAGTGTTAAGCTAAATTGTCCGGATCGGGTAGGTCCTTTTCGCTTGAGCGGATATTGGCAAATAGCGCTTGTCCAATCTTAAAAGGCTTCGCGACCCTTCGCTTGTGTGGTGATTACTTTTGTGCAATTAGAATGGTTGTGTTTGATGCGTTAGCGTAGATCTAAGCGCAAGAGTGCGGATCTCTTGCGATCGTACGTCTTCGGGCGATCGTATGTTTTCGGTGCTAAATTGTTGTTGAAACTCGCCAATTGAACGCCACGTGCTTGATGAAATGTCGCACTCACACGAATATTTGGTAATTGTGCGCAAGCGGTAACCCGTGCTACATCAATTTGGTATCAATTTGGTAACCCGCGCAAGAGGTAACCCGTGCCACATCGATCATATGCACCTTTTTGATGCAGTAGCCCCGAGCCGCCCCTCTCGGTCGGCCCTACTCGGCCTAGTCAGAGGACCACGTTCTGGCGACCACTGCCGGGCTGCAGCCTAAGCACCCCACCCATGACCGCGCCTATTCTCAGCGCGGCGAGATGTTGAGACGGGGTCTCGAACCCAGCCCCCTTGATAAAGAGCTTTCCTAACAGCTCTCATCACCAACTGAGCTATGGAAGATAAATTCAACATCCCGAATACTTTGAGTTCGTATAGGCATTTTGCATGCAGCTATGGAAATAGCTGCTTTGGCTACAGTTTCTGGTACTCCACTCATTTCATAAAGTATTTGACCCGGTTTTACAACGGATATCCAATATTCGGGAGATCCCTTGCCCGAACCCATGCGTGTTTCCGTAGGTCTTACTGTAACAGGTTTGTCGGGAAAGATACGTACCCATATCTTTCCACCACGACGCGCATATCGTGTCATTGCTCTTCGCCCTGCTTCTATTTGTTTAGCTGTGATCCAGGCAGGTTCAAGTGCTTGAAGAGCGTATCCGCCAAAACAAATATGCTTGCCTCGGCAAGATATTCCCTTCATTCTACCTCTATGTTGTTTACGAAATCTGGTTCTTTTGGGGTTATAGTTGATGGTTGTTTCTCAATTCCATCTCTACTGCAAAGCCGGACGTGAGAGTTTCTTCTCATCCAGCTCTTCGCGAATGAAATGATTCAATAATCTTACATATAGACATGTATTTCAGTCTATAAAAAAAAAAAAATAAATTTATTTTTATTATTGAATTTGTTACTGTTATATATGGAGATATATATATAAGTAGATAACTGGGGCATGTTTGTTTATATATGATGTTTCTTTCTTTTATCAATATAAAATTTGAAAAAGTATTTAACTTTACCTCTATTGAATCATGCCAAAAGTTATTTGCTAATTTGCTATATGAAATATAAATGAAATTGTTAAATTTCATAAAAATAAATAAAGTGTTCGCGGGCGAATATTGACTCTTTCCTCCTTCATTTATTTCTTGGTTCATTTCGCCATCCTACCCAGTTAATAATTAGGATTAATTCGTTTTCAAAAAAATCCTATGTAATCATAGGTTCCATCGTTCCAATAGCTTCTCCATTAATGTTTAGGCCTGAACTCTGCAATGAAGCTTCCAACAAAATATGTTATTTGTTTACGAGTAAATCTACTCAGTTTTTCTTAACTCGAAGCTCGATTCAATTATTCATCTATTTTATATCTTTTCTATCTTTGATATCTTATTTTTCTAGCTTATTAGATAGATAATAGACAATATTGTCTATATTTATTATATAAATTGAATTTTTTATTCTCTTTTTTTTGTATATTTCTTATTATATTATTATATTGTAATCGCATATTTTGTATCTTTATTTCATAATTTCATATTGATGTTGATGCTTTATCACACTGCCTTTTTTATGGAGTGATTCTTCATAAACCATACATATGAGAATCATATATCATTGAGATCTTTATTCTCTCTTTCTATCATCCTTCTGCCTTTTTCACATCCCTTTTATTTGTTTCACAATTCATAATAAGATTTATTTTTTATGAAAAGAGTTTCAGTTGCTACAATTATATGATTGATTCAATCATATAGTGACTGTTTCTTGGGATCTCGACAATACGAAGCAATAAGTTGGTTATTAGTTTTGAGTTTCTTTAGTTTTCATAGTTATTAAGTTTATAGTGGGGTCAGCCTTTTTTTTATCTCTATTCTCAACTATAAAGTTTTAAGAAAAAATTAACGAGTCACACACTAAGCATAGCAATTCTACTAAATATAAATAAAGTGTAAATCAAATTTTTATTCAACCTTATAGAAATAGAATTGTTCTTTTTATCTTAACAAAAAAAAAATAATAAATAAAAAAATAGTTTCTAAAATTTTCTATCGCTGAGCATAATGGCGAGATAAAAAAGGTCCATTATTATTATTTTATTCTTGGTTTACAAATATCCAAATTTTTATGCCTAAGACTCCATATATAGTTTGAATTGTATGGGAACAGTGATCAATTTTAGCGCGAATTGTTTGTAAGGGAACTCTGCCTTCTCTGATCCATTCAACACGTGCAATCTCTTTTCCGTCGATACGCCCTGCAATTTGCACTTGAATTCCTTTTATACCCGTCTGTTCAGTTAATTCAATAGCTTTTTTCATTGCCTTTCGAAACAAAACTCTATTTTTTAATTGTAA
Organism: Platanthera guangdongensis; assembly: GCA_039583875.1. Lineage (NCBI taxonomy): Eukaryota > Viridiplantae > Streptophyta > Magnoliopsida > Asparagales > Orchidaceae > Platanthera > Platanthera guangdongensis. Next base: position 150,055,647 of record CM077152.1, read on the forward strand.
AGCTATATATTCGGCAAAAATATTAGGTTGTCCATAAGGCTTTTCAATTCTTGTTATAGCAATGTTGAGTCTACGGGGAAACTCTTTTTGTACATTCATCTGTAATTCTTCGATTCCCCGCGTTCGTCCTTCTATTAATAAATTGGGAAATCCTATTCCTATATAGATTATGACCTGAATCAAATCTATTCTTTTTCGAATCCCCATATAGGCAATTCCTTCGAAACCTGAGGATATTCTATTTTTTTTTGTACATAGTTCTTAATACAATTCCTTATTTTTTCATCTTCTTGTAAATTCATGGAAAAATCCTTTGGTTTTGCGAACCAAAAAGAATGATGACTTTGAGTTGTTCCAAGTCTGAAACCAAGTGGATTTATTTTTTGTCCCATATTTTTATATATATATATTTTTACATCCATATATTTTTTTTTAAATAGGAATTTAATTTATCTTTTTTTAGGTTGATTTTTCTTTTAAAACAATCTTTATATGACAAGTGGTTTTTTTTATCATATAACTATGCCCTCGAGCTCGGGGTCTTAACTTTTTCATAATAGCACCTCCATTTACTTCAGCTTTACTAATAAATAAATTAGCTTCATTCAAACCTATATTATTACTAGCATTTGCTGCTGCAGAATAAACTAATTTTAAAATTGGATATGATGCCCGATAAGGCATTAGTTCAAATATCATGAGTGTTTCTTCATAAGAACGTCCGCGAATCTGATCAATTACTCTTCGTGCTTTGAAAACAGACATACGTATATGTTTAGCTAACACTTTTGCTTCTTTATCCGAATCCGATTTCTCGAAATTTTCGTTTTTTATCATAAAAGAAAGTTCTCCCCTGCCAATGAATGATAAGTGTCTAGGTGAAGTATAGTATAAGATAAGTAAGAAAAGTCTAAGTCTTAGCATACTATAAAAATAAAATACTATACCTATACTCTTACTCTAAGATAAAGACTCTTAAGACTTTTCGCATGAATACTTAGCAGAACGACTAACGACGAGATTTATTATCGTTTCTCGCATGTCTCACGAAAGTGAGAGTAGGTGCGAATTCTCCCAATTTGTGACCGACCATAAGATCTGTTATATAAATAGGTAAATGTTCCTTTCCATTATGAATATCGATTGTATGGCCAATCATTGTGGGTATAATGGTAGATGCCCGAGACCAAGTCACTATTATTTCTTTCTCCTCCCTCATGTTGAGTTTTTCAATTTTTCCCGATAAATGATTAGCTACAAAAGGATTTTTTTTTAGTGAACGTGTCACGACTGATTACTTCTTTTTTTTTTACATTTTTAAAATTGGCATTCTATGTCCAATATTTTGATCTTAATCTGAAGTATGAGGCTAAGAATCAATACAATAATGATGAATGTAAAAAAGATAAAATCCTTTAGCTAGATAAGGGAAGGGGCGGATGTAGCCAAGTGGATCAAGGCAGTGGATTGTGAATCCACCATGCGCGGGTTCAATTCCCGTCGTTCGCCCCTTTTTTTTATAGAATGAAATACATGTCTATATGTAAGATTATTGAATCATTTCATTCGCGAGGAGCTGGATGAGAAGAAACTCTCACGTCCGGCTTTGCAGTAGAGATGGAATTGAGAAACAACCATCAACTATAACCCCAAAAGAACCAGATTTCGTAAACAACATAGAGGTAGAATGAAGGGAATATCTTGCCGAGGCAAGCATATTTGTTTTGGCGGATACGCTCTTCAAGCACTTGAACCTGCCTGGATCACAGCTAAACAAATAGAAGCAGGGCGAAGAGCAATGACACGATATGCACGTCGTGGTGGAAAGATATGGGCACGTATCTTTCCCGACAAACCTGTTACAGTAAGACCTACGAAAACACGCATGGGTTCGGGCAAGGGATCTCCCAAATATTGGATATCCGTTGTAAAACCGGGCCGAATACTTTATGAAATGAGTGGAGTATCAGAAACTGTAGCCAAAGCAGCTATTTTCATAGCTGCATGCAAAATGCCTATACGAACTCAATTTGTTATTTCAGGATAGGTAAACAAAAGTAAAGTAATATTGATAATGAAAAAAAAACGCGGGTTTCTTTATCTCTGGACAGACAATATTTATTTTTTCACTTACATTGAAATAAGAGATTCAAATAAAAATGATATGATTCAACCTCAGACCCTTTTGAATGTAGCAGATAACAGTGGAGCTCAAGAATTGATGTGTATTCGAATAAAAGGAACTGGTAATCACCGATATGCTCATATTGGTGATATTATTGTTGCTGTAATCAAAGAAGCAGTGCCCAACATGCCTCTAGAAAGATCCGAAGTAATTCGAGCTGTGATTGTACGCACGTGTAAAGAACTCAAACGTGACAACGACATGATAATACGATATGATGACAATGCAGCAGTTATCATTGATCAAGAAGGAAATCCAAAAGGAACTCGTATTTTTGGTGCGATTGCTCGGGAATTGAGACAGTTGAATTTTACTAAAATAGTTTCATTAGCACCCGAAGTATTATAATATTTTAAATAATACTAGTAGATACATGAAAGAGGTATATATTCTTTTTCTTTTTCTATGTATAGAATATTCAAATATCTGAAATAGATCCGATGAATGGATTGTGTCTCATGCATATACTTTAAAATTTTTATAATTTAAGAATAAAAAAAATTCAATAAAACAAAAAAGAAGCATGTTGATTATATCAAAATGAGGAGGCACTAATAACTATAGTTCGTCATGGGTAGGGACATTATTGCCGATATAATAACTTCTATAAGAAATGCTGACATGAATCAAAAGGGAAGAGTTCAAATAGTATCTACTAATATCACTAAAAACATTGTGAAAATACTTTTACGAGCAGGTTTTATTGAAAACGTTCAAAAACATAAAGAAAGTAAAAAAATTTCTTGGTTTTAACCTTACGACATAGAAAGGCTATAAAAGGGAAAAAAATAATTTTAAAACATATAAGTCGACCCGGTCTACGAATCTATGCCAACTATCAACGAATTCCTAAGATTTTAGGTGGAATGGGGATTGTAATTCTTTCTACTTCTCGAGGTATAATGACAGATCGAGAAGCTCGACTAGAAAAAATTGGAGGAGAAATTTTGTGTTATATATGGTGATTCCCTTGGGTACCCTAATTTTATCTCAAACTTACTTTTTGTAAAATAGAGAGAAGAAGTGAATTATAGAACTTTTCCTCTATTAGTTGATACTTAAAGGGGGTTCCCTGGAATGAAAGAACAAAAACTGATTCATGAGGGTTTAATTACTGAATCACTTCCCAACGGTATGTTCCGAGTTCGGTTAGATAATCAAGATCTAATCCTAGGTTATATTTCAGGGAGAATCCGGCGCAATTTTATACGTATACTACCCGGAGATAGAGTCAAAATTGAAATGAGTCGTTATGATTCAACCAGGGGGCGTATAATTTATAGACTTCGCAAAAACGATTCGAACGATTAGATCCTTATTTTAAACATACCCTTCGTAGGTATATAATTTGAAGTAAAAAAAAAATAGATTCATAATGAAGGTAAGGAATAATAAATATGAAAATAAGGGCTTCTGTTCGTAAAATTTGTGAAAATGTCGCCTGATTCGTAGGCGAGGGCGCATTATAGTAATTTGTTTCAATCCGAGACATAAACAGAGACAGGGGTAATACTTCTGAAGTTCTAAATAAAGAACTTTTTCGAAGAAAAACCCATGTATATGTAAAATGAATAAAGGATTCATTTTCATATGAAATGGATATCCCCATATCTTTCTGTAAATTTATGATTCTTCTTTTTAGTGTTATGAATATGATATAATAAAATATGACAAAACCTATAGCAAAAATTGGTTTACGTAAGAATGTACGGAGTGGTTTACATAAGAATGAACGTCGAATACCAAAAGGAGTTATTCACGTTCAAGCGAGTTTCAACAATACTATTGTAACTGTTACAGACGTACGAGGTCGAGTGGTTTCTTGGGCTTCTGCAGGTACTTCTGGATTCAGAGGCACAAGAAAAGGAACACCCTATGCTGCTCAAGCAACTGCATCAAATGCTATTCATACAGTATCTGATCAGGGTATGCAACGAGCAGAGGTTATGATAAAGGGTCCAGGTCTCGGAAGAGATGCGGCATTACGAGCCATTCGCAGAAGCGGAATGCTATTAAGTTTCATACGTGATGTAACACCCATGCCACATAATGGGTGTCGCCCCCCGAAAAAAAGACGTGTGTAGAAAGAAAAATTAAAGATATTCCAAGAGAAAGAAATGATTCAATGATTTGATCCAATAATCATAAAGAAAATAATAGTATGGTTCGAGAAGAAGTAGCAGGATACACTCGAACACTACAGTGGGAATGTGTTGAATCAAGAATAGACAGCAAGCGTCTTTATTATGGTCGTTTCGTTATGTCCACGCTTATGAAAGGTCAAGCCGATACCATAAGTATTGCCATGCGAAGGGCTTTACTTGGAGGAACATGTATCACATGTGCAACATCTGAAAATGTGCTGCATGAATATTCTACGATAGCAGGTATTGAAGAATCAGTACATGAAATTTTATTTGAAAGAAATTGTATTGAGAAGTAATCTATATGGAGTTAGGGACGCATCCATTTGCGTAAGGGGTCCAACATAACCGCTCAAGATATCATTTCACCACCTTCTGTCGAAATAGTTGACACGACACAGTATATAGCTAACCTGACAGAACCAATAGATTTGTATATTGAATTAAAAATAAAGAGAGATCGCGGATATCGTTTTAAATTTACAAAAAACTCTCACGATGGAAGTTATCCTATAGATATTATATCCATGCCTGTTCGAAATGCGAATCACAGTATTCATTCTTATGGGAATGGGAATGAAAAACAAGGTATACTCTTTCTAGAAATATGGACGAATGGAAGTTTAACTCCTAAAGAAGCACTTTATGAAGCTTCTCGTAATTTGATTGATTTATTGATTCCTTTTTTACATGCAGAGAAAGAGGATATGAATTTCGAGGAAAATGAAAACAGATGGAATCTACCCCCTTTTTCCATTCAAGACAGATTCACTAATCTCAAGAAAAACAAAAAAGGAATTTCATTAACATGTATTTTTATTGACCAATCAGAATTGTCTTACAAAGGACCTATAATTGTCTCAAAAAGTCCAATATACATACATTTTTTGACCTTTTGAATCAAGATCTTATGAATTTCATATAGAAGATGTAAAACATATATTGGGCACTTTACAGAAGCATTTTTAAATCAATTGACCTAAGAAAAATTTTTCATTTGAAATCCATTGGATTTTTTTCTTTATAAAAGAGAAAAAAGGAAGAGAATGAGTTTTTCATCTCTGACACGATCCATATATTTTATATTTACAGAATAGATCATAATATAATTGATGTATCTAGGGAAGATCCAGAAGGGGATCTTCCCTAGATACTTATGCCGTGGTATTTCACGATTGAATCAATTTCAAATTAAAAAAGACCTAAAGTTAAAGATTTCTCAATAGGTAAAGTTGCTCCAATACCTAACCAAAGAGCTACTGTGGTACCAATTAAAAAGACTGTTGTAGCTACTGGACGACGAAATGTATTTTGGAATTTATTGAAATTCTCCAAAAAGGGTATTGTCAATAATACTATTGGTACTGAAACCTTTAAAAGAACACCCAATAATTTATTAGGTACTGTGCGAAGTATTTGAAATACGGGAAAGAAGTACCATTCGGGTAATATTTCTAACGGAGTTGCAAATGGATCCGCCGGTTCACCAATCATTGACGGCTCTAAAACTGCTAAGCCCACATTACATGCAATAGTGCCTAGAATTACTACTGGAAAAATATATAAAAGATCATTGGGCCATGCGGGTTCTCCATAATAATTATGTCCCATCCCTTTAGCCAATTTAGCTCTTAATACGGGATCATTCAAATCAGGTTTCTTTGTTATTTGGATAGGTGAATTTTTGTGGATCCATCCCCCAAAGGAACCGGACATTATAATTTTTTATCATTCGGCTCGAGCAAGAATCACAGAAAGAGATTCAATTTCGATTTCATACATATCCGCATGTATAATGTAGATAGAATGTAGAATGATTCTATGTCAGAAAATATTTATAAAATTACATTTCCCCGAGTTGCAATGATTCGATTCATTGAATTGAGTTCTGGCAAGTAAATTCTCAATATCCAAGTAGGCTTACAAATTAAATTATGATCAAGTACTTTTTGGATTGTCTCATGTCTTTTGGTTGGTATTTATCTCCCCAACATCTCTATTCTCTTACATACAAAAATACAAAGTTTTTACTTGTTACTAATAAAGTCTAACCTCAGTTCTTCCTTAGATCCCTTATTTAACTCCGATAGTATCATAGATCAGGGTTGATGCATAGGAAATGAATGCATCGATATACTATAAGATACTTATTAAGATTACTATCAAATTAATACGAAATATTAATTACTAGAATACTAGAATTCTCAATTTATTAAAAATGAGAAAGAAAAAAAGTGGAATAGATAGAACGTTGGATCATGCCACATCGCTTATTCTAGGGATCTTACGGAGCCTTTTCATGCATTGCATGATTCTAGTATGCTCATAGATAAGATTATCCTCAAGCGAACCAGCCTATCCTATGCTACATAAGGGGAATTACGTGATGGTTGTATGCGGAGACACATCGGGTTGTGAATTCCAACGTGGCAGATAAAATAATCATATATCTACATGGACCAATCAATAGTTCACTCCCATAATCCATCCTCTTTTAGGAAAATATACTTCAACTATTTGTATCAAATAAACAATAAAATACTTCCAAGTTGAAGAGAAGTATCCAAATAATATGCCTGATTTTTCAATAATCCATATTTGTAGCAATGAAAGACTCTTGTTCCTCCCCGATATGATAAATTACAAATATATACAATCTGTCTTCTCTATAAAGGACCCGAAATACCTTGCTTACGTATCATTGAAAAGTTCATTAACACAAATATGGCAGTAAGAAGAGGAAATACAAAAGTATGTAAACTATAAAAACGAGTCAAAGTGGATTGGCCCACACTAGCACTTCCACGTAATAATTCTACCAAAGGCGATCCTATTATAGGAATAGCCTCAGGCACGCCTGTTACAATTTTGACTGCCCAATAGCCAATTTGATACCGAGGTAAGAAATAACCAGTTATGCCAAAAGATGCAGTCAATACAGCCAGAACTACCCCCGTAACCCAAGTTAATTCGCGGGGTTTTTTAAACCCACCCGTAAGATACACACGAAATACGTGCAAGATCATCATTAGAACCATCATACTTGCTGACCATCGATGAACTGATCGAATTAACCAACCAAAGTTGGCCTCAGTCATTATGTATTGAACAGAGGAAAAAGCCTCTGTGACGGTTGGACGATAGTAAAAGGTCATAGCAAAACCCGTAGCTACTTGTACTAAAAACAAGTAAGAGTAATCCCCCCTAGACAATAAAATATGTTGACATGAGGAGGAACATATTTACTGGTTCTATCATCTGCAATCGTTTGAATCTCGAGACGTTCCTCGAACCAATCATATACTTTATTGAGATAGGTAATCCAAGAAAGATCCCCCCCCGAGAGCCGTATATGAAAATTTCATCTCGTACGGCTCAAGGCAAAACACACATACTGGTTTCAACGGATATGGAATAGATAATTTTCAACTTCATGGAGCTTAACCTCTTAATTAGATTTGACCAAAATATACGAAGCGAAGTAAGAAAAATCCGGAATCTCTTCTTTCTGATGATAATGCCAATAAATACAATCTCAAGTTGGCTCATTCGTCTTTCTTTATGTGAATTGTGACGGGCCTTTTGAATCTTCTCTTCCCTATTTTTTTTAGGAATTCTCTTGTTGAGACCCTATGAATCAATTGAAACCTCAGATTCATACTAGAACCACGATGATTTAAGAAAGCCGAAGCTAAACTCAAAGGCTCTCTGAGTAAAAACCATTTGATCATCACTTCATTCAATATTCAATGAATGTAATGACTCAATAAAAAATAGAGAAATAGTTTTATTTCGTTCAAAAGAAGTCTGAAGGAAAAATTGTTTTATTTATAAAAGACCTATTTCCCTTTTTTTTTCACTTTTATCTTATTATTGGTATGGATTGATGGGTTTCCTGGGACTCGAACCCGGAACTAGTCGGATGGAGTAGAAAATTTTTACTTGTTGCAATAGAAAAAAAGTCCCTCCCCAAACCGTGCTTGCAATTTTCATTGCACACGACTTTCCCTATGTATATATCAATATATCAAAAAAAAAAATTACATTGATAATTTTGACTACTCAATGAACTTCACTACGAATATACAATATAGAATGATATATGAGCATTTCAGAATACAAATTTATTAATATTTTTTCATGAACAATCATTAATGATCCAACAGATCATTCATACAGATAATGTCCAAATACCAAATGCGCTCTCTACGTAAACCGCGCAAAGGAAAAGGTCTTTTTTGGAGGAAAATTAAAGAAAGAGCTTGTTCTTCTTCCATAAAAAATTCTTCTAAGAATCCCGAACCTAATCTTCGTATAAAAGTGCGTACTGTACTTTTATGTTTACGAGCCAAAGTTCTAGCACACGAAAGTCGAAGTATATACTTTATACGATACAAAACCTGTTTTTTTGAGGATCCACTGTGATAACGACAAATATTTCTACATATCCGACAAAATCGATAAAGAATATCAGAATCCGATAAATTGGTCCAGATTGGTTTACTAATGGGATGGCCAATACAGTACAAAATTGAGCTTTTGACAATGCTCCAATAAGAGAAATAACTGGGGCTATGGTATCTAATTTCTTAGTCAGAGTATTTATTAAAAATGAATTCTCCAGCATTTTATTTCTTATTACCAAAGTCTTTTTTAGTACACTTAAAAAATACCCCAGAAAATATAAGGAATAGTTGGGTAATTCCTTTATATAGATCCTATAAGGTTGAGACCAAAAATGAAAATAAAATTGCCAAAAATGAACAAGATGAAATTTCCATTTATTCATCAGAATTAGAGTTCCCTTTGAAGCCAGAATTGCTTTTCCTTGATATCGAACATTATGTATGAAAGGTTCTTTGAAGAACCATAGAATCTTCTGAAAAGAATTACAATACATTACTCTAAAATATTCTATTTTTACATAGAAATGTGTTCGTTCAAGAAAGACTTCAAAAGATGTTGATCGAAAATAAGAAGGCTGTTTACGAAAAACAGGAATATATATTCGCATTCATATACATAAGAATTATGTAAGAACCAAAAAAATCTTTGATTTCTTTTTGAAAAGACGTAAATGTCTTTCTTTGAAGTAATGACACTATTTAAATTATGATATTCGTGGAAAATCAATCGCAACAAATGCAAAGAGGAAACATCTTTGATCCAGCATTCAAGGATTTGAACTAAGATTTCCATATGGATGGGATGGGGTATTAGTAGATCTGACACAATATTTAAATGTGAAAATTTATCTTCTAAAAAAGGAAACTGTAGCCAAAGCAGCTATCTCCCGAATACTTTATGCAGCTCAGTTGGTGATGAGAGCTGTTAGGAAAGCTCTTTATCAAGGGGGCTGGGTTCGAGACCCCGTCTCAACATCCCGCCGCGCTGAGAATAGGCGCAGTCATGGGTGGGGTGCTTGGGCTGCAGCCCGGCATTGGTCGACAGAACGTGGTCCTCTGACTAGGCCGAGTAGGGCCGACCGAGAGGGGCGGCTCGGGGCTACTGCATCAGTGTGGTGTAGTACTGTGCGACACCATGCGATGTTCAGATCCTGAAAACTTTGCCAAACCTACTACTCCACTTGATTCTAATTTTATATGCACTAATCTTCATAGTTTTTCAAAGCAAGTATATACAATTTAATTTTCCAATTTTGAGTAGATTATGTTTTAAGCTCAAATCAATTTATTATATGATATATGGTAACCATTAATATGTAAACATTGTGTCAATTGCAATGCCCAAAATTTTCTAGGGCAAAAAAGTATTTCTAGCTGAACTCTGAGCCATATAACATATTGTTTGTGTATTTCATTCCTGGACTTTAAACTACAACAACACCACAAAAAGCTGCACCCCTCGTTTTCGGTCCGATGCAGCTGTGTTTGGGCTCAAACCACATAAACCACACCGCATGCACCCCTTCCTTTGGAACCTCTGCACAAGCTTGTAATCCTAATCTCTGGCAGCTCTCCTCGATCCCTGCTGTAATCTATCTTTTGATATGCTTGGGGGGGGGGGATTGTTCACATCATCTGAGTAAGTGAAGCGAGCATTTTGCCTCTCTCTCAGTAATTTTTTTGCTTGAGTAACTCCTGGCCTGTTGTGCTTCTCAGAAATTCATGACGATGAGTAATATCATGTCAGCTATCTTCGCGGGGAAATCATGTTTCAACAACTATGTTAATAAAGAAGCATCACATCAATAGAAATTGAAACCCATGCTGGGGGCCTTTGGCAAAAAAGATTCTACATGTCTTGCTTTTCCTCATTGGTTAAAACAAACACAAGGGCCAGCATGCAAAAGCCCTTCAATTTTTTAATACCCTTCAAGAGAGTTAGTAAAAATTATCATAATTTTTTTGTCCTTGATATTCTGAGTGGCAGTTGATTTCATTGTATTCTATCCTTATAAAGTAGTCCATTTTATTAACATTTATGGTTTTTATTGATTTAAATATTGATATAGGCTATTCCATACATCCGCTGCATTGGTGAATCCTGGCCAATGACAAAGGAGCGTGCATATTTTGAGGCATTAACCTTGAGAGAGCATGGCCGTCTATGCACAGCTCATGTTCCAGAAGTCTACAATTTTGACCGGAATCTCTCTTTGATTGCAATGCGCTACGTGGAGCCTCCACATATTATTTTGCGAAAAGGATTAATTGCTGGAATTGAATATCCATTGCTTGCTGAGCATATGTCAGAATACATGGCTAGAACACTGTTCTTTACATCTCTTCTGTTCCGTTCTACTACGGAACATAAACGCGAAGGTGTTATATCTTTCCGGCAGTCTCTTACAAGTTGCTCATTAGAAGCCTGACATGTCAATTTTCATGCATTCTGTATGTTGGTTCCAATATCTTTTGCCCGGTCCAAAAATTTATTTGAGAGTTGCTTTAAGTTTCAACTATTCAGACTGTATTTAAAAGATTTGGTGGTGTAACTTGTTGTGAAGAGATCTAAGTTTATAATTTTACATACTTGTTGGAATATCAAATAGTAACCGGTTTTATAAATTTTGTGTTTCAACTTGTTACTCAAATGTCAACTATGAATATGCTGCTAGATTTCATAGAATTTAAATTTTTATGTTCAATTTTGTTATCAATTATTAATCCATATTTTTATAGAAATATTCATTATGCTAGAAATTTTTAAATTTCTTATAACACATGATTAAACCAGTACATTCTTAGAGTTTTTTAAATTTCTTATAGCACATGATTAAACCAATATATTCGTAGTGTACAATCCATATTATTATTATAGTGGATTGTTTGTGGCCCCGCCCCGTGGATTTTCCCTCATCGATTTGTGAGAGGGTTTTCCACGTAAAATTTTCCTGTCCTCTGGTTGTGTGTATTTTTTCTTGTTGTTACTGCATTTTATTTTCTGTGAGCCCGTATCGCGTAGTGAGATATTTTGTTTCCCAACAAAGTGATATCATAGTCAGATTTGTTTTAGACCGTCAGGCTATTGGAGAAGATGGAGCAGAGCACAAGAGTGATTAGCATGAATGGAAAGAATTGTAGTATTTGGAAGCCGCAGATGAAGGATCTTTTGTATTGCAAGGATCTTTATGCCCCATTGTCAGGGAGGCCGACTACCGTGTTGGTTGAGACAGAGTGAAAGAAGATGGATCAAAAAGCAGCGGTTTCATTCGACAATGACTTGATGATTCTATCTTCAATCATGTATTCACAGAATCATCGGCTCAGGCTTTATGGAGAAAGCTTGAAGCACTGTATGAGTGGAAGACAACGGGAAACAAGACTTTCTTGATTAGAAATCTAGTAAATATGAAGTACAAAGAGGGTTCTCAGATGACTGAGCATCCGAACCTTGCCCAAAGCATCATCAAGCAGTTAGAGGCCATGAAGATCACGTTGGGGTATGAGCTGCAAACATTGATGGTTCTTAGTTCCTTGCCAGAGTTGAGAAACTCTGGTGTTGTCATTGAGCAATTCAGCACCGGATGTCGTTGTCACAATGGATATGGTGGCGAGTTGTCTTCTGAACGAGAAGCTAAGAAGGAATGATTCTGGCGCCTCTACATCATATGCCCTTCTCAAGGAGGGAAGCGACAGACCGATGAAGAAGGAGGTTAAGCCAAGGAGCAATTTCAGACGTAAGTCCAGAACCATGCCCAAGAAGCAGATCGAGTGCTATTACTGCAAGAAGAAAGACCATTTCAAGAAGGATTGTTTCAAGCTACAAAGAGATCAGAAGGGGAAGTCGAAGGAGATCGGAGAATCAAGTGAGGGTGCATGTGTGACCTCGACTGCGAAGGATGAGACACCGTGCTTACATTGCAGTAGGGCTGCTTGCCAGGAGTTTGTTGACACAGACTGGGTTGTGGATGGTGGTGCATCTTATCATTGCACTCTTCACAGATATTACTTCTACTTGTATGCTGCTGTATATCTTGACACTATTCGGATGACAAAGGCTGACATGTCAAAGATTGCGGGTAGTAGAGACGTCCACTTGGAGACTGATCTAGGGAAGATTATTCTCAAGGATGTCAGACATATTCCTGACTTGAGAATGAACCTCATATCTATTGACAGACTGGATGATGGAGGCTTCATGAGTATTGAAGGCGGAGGTGCCTAAAGGTTAGTGAAAGGGGTCCTTGGTGGTGGCGTAGGGCAAGAAGTGATGCGGTTTGTACCAAGTAAAGACCAAGATTTGTAGTCTGAATATGAATGCAGCTGAAGACAACTCTATGGAGTTGTGGAACTGCAGACTTGGCCACATCAACGAGAAGAACTTGAAGATCTTGATTAAGAAAAAAGTTCTTCCGGAGTTGTCAGGAGTGCTACCTGACACGTGTGTTCACTGTTTTGCTAACAAGCAAGAGGAGTATCCTTCGCAGATGCTGAATTAAAGAGGAAGACAGAGCTACTGAGCTTGATACACACGGATCTGTGTGGTTCGATTGAGCCCATGTATGTGGGCGGAGTAGCCTACTTTGTCATATTCATATACGATCACTCGAGCAAGGTATGCGCCTATTTCTTAAAGCAAAAGAGTGATGTTTTGACAATGTTCATGAAGTTCAGGGCGAATGCGGAGAAGATGACCAGGAAGGTGATCGAGCGGGTTCGATCAGACAATGAGGGTGAGTACACTGGAGCCTTTGATGTCTATTGCAGGGCACATGAAATCGTGCATGAGAAAACAGTTCTGAGGACACCGTAACAGAATGAGTTGGCGGAGAGGATGAATATGACGATTGTGAAGATCAGGTGCATGATTTCCTACGCTGGTATTAACAAGCAGTTCTGGGCAGAGGACGTACGGACTGCTGTGCATTTGATCAATCTGTCCCCTTCTCCACCTTTGGAGGGAGATATCCCAGCGCATGTTTGGTCCAAAAAAGAGGTGTCTTATGGACACGTGCGGGTGTTCAGTTACATGGCTCATGTTTATGTTCCCAAGGAAGAGAGATCGAAGCTTAATGAGAAGTCCAGAGAGTGCATCTTACTTGGGTTCCCGCATGAGGAGTTGACTATAGACTCTTGATGGGAGTCCATCGGATCGTGCACATGATGGAGCGGGACCCACATTCATTTATTCCCGCCGGAAGACGTGATCGGATCGCCGATCCGACCCCGCGGTTGCGCCCGACACGTCGCCGCGAATCAAAATCATATATTTATGTATTTTTTTGGACATGTGTTTAGTTTATTTAAGGCCGAACCCACCGGCCAATCGTAGCCGTTGGATGGGATGCCCTAATGCTTGTTTCTTATAAATAGGATTAGGGGGCTGATTTCAGGTTGGATTGCTGAAGTTGGAGAGGTCTTCTTCCTTACTTCCGGTGGTCATCTCGCGGTGCCGACGCCGTGGACCCTTGGTGCCGACACCTTGGGGTAAGTCTTCCTACCCTTCTCCCCCCCTCGCCCTCCACCCACCCTCAGCCCGCCAGCCTTCTTTCCCGCCCAGGACTGGGCAGCCGGCCCCCTCCTACCACCGCACAGCCCCGACCAGCCGCACCCCCCTTTCCGCCCAGAGCCGGGCGACCGCCCTCTCCCCCTTTCCTAAATCCGTGGATCCACTTTCCTTAAGCCCCTTTCTCACCATTCCCTACGATCCGGGTTCTAGTTGCCCCGATCTACCCTCTCATCACCCGATCTACTCTCCCTAACCCGTAATCCGACTCTCCATTACCGGATCCGCCCTCCCGAGTCCGGATCTACGTATATTCTTCCGGATTCACCCGTTTCCTCTCCGATCCCTTCATCCACCACCAAAACAGCCCCAACCGCTATCTCCACCTCCGGTTCCACCACCCGGCACCCGATCTACGCCACCCGAGCCCTCCACCTCCACTGCCCAAAATCAGCCCCTAGTCTCGAGTTATTTTCGTGATTTGGTTGTACTATTTTCTTGGTATTATTATTGGTTAATCTCGTATTTGCTTGGAGCTTGTTTGGGGTATTTTGGCGCCGATTGATTGTTAACCTGCAGGAGGATCTCTTCGCCGCGCGCGCTTCGCTCTTGGCCCTCCGAGCGGAGGAAAGCCAACACAGAAATTCGCTCAATATTAAAAATAATTTTGTTGCAATTGTTTGCTTGTGGCGTGACTAATTGCCATTGCTCTATTAATTTGTTGCGAGAACCGTTGGTTGTGTTGCATATAGAGTTTAGGTGGTGCACTCCATAGCCTACCCTACATCAGTTGGTATCAGAGCCCAGGTCGGGCCATTTTGCATGCTCCGTAGTGGTAGGACATTTAGAAGCATGGTAGATCCACCAGTCACCAACGACCGGGCAGCGGGTTCGAATTCGAGTACCGCTACCACAGACTTCCAGCGCCTTATTCTAGAGCGTCTTGACGCAATGGGTACCCAGTTCGAGAATGTGCGTCACGATATCGCCGCGATGACTCGTCGCCTAGATCTGATAGAGCACGCGAGAGGTACTCCCTCCCTACACGACCATGAGGCGGGTGACCCGGGCGACTCTCCCCGTCGCGGGCAGCGGGTCAGAGATGATCCGCCACCTGCAGACCGCTACCACCGTGAAGTCTCCGTGAGAGCCCCACCCCGCCAGCATGGCGGAACCCAGAGCCACCTCGTGGCTGACCCCCACCCTCGTGGGAGGATTACCGTATGCCACGACAGCCTGGCCCTAGGAACCGCGTGTCCCCGCTCGGTCGCCACGACCAGCATCGTGACGAGTATTATCCGCCGGGTCGACGTGAGCGCTGACCCCAGCCCGCTCGACACGATTATGACCGTGACGAAGATCCTGATGATTATCCTGACCCGCGGAGAGGCGACCGCGCCTTTGACATCACCCGTCGGATTCGCCTCGATGCCCCGACGTTCGATGGCCGCTTGGACCCGAAGACCTTTAGTGATTGGCTCCTTGACATGGACCACTATTTTGATTGGTACGACATGAGTGATGCACGTTGTGTCCGGTTTGCCAAGATGAAGTTAGTCGGGCAGGCCAAGGTATATTGGCTTAGTGTCGAGAGATCCTTAGAGCGTGACGGCTATTCCCCATCAGTAGATGGGGAGAGATGAAGCAAAGGCTGAGCGAGAAGTACCTCCCTGCGTCCTACCGGGATCAGTTATTCGAGCAATTACAGAACTTGCGTCAGGGAACGCTCACGGTGGCCGAGTATATGGCTCGATTCGACGAGTTAGTGGTTAGGAGCGATATTTCGGAGGAACCCATCGCCACTGCCTCTCAATTCAAGGCAGGCCTCCGTTCGGACCTCCGGAGAGAGCTGATTCCCCATCGCTTAGAGACGGTAGACCAGATATTCCAGCTCGCTCTGGAGTATGAGCAGTACCTTCGCACCTCTAGTACGAAGCAGTTTCCTTCCCGGACGGATTCGTCGACATTTAGGAAGCCCGCTCCGGCCCAGACTGCTACAGCCACCCCACCCCCTCAAGTCACTCCTGACATGAAGGGGAAGGCTATCGCTACTGAGGGCCAGAGATCTGGGGGTATTCAGTGTTTTAGGTGCTCGGGCAGGGGACACGTAGCGGCCCACTGCCCTACGCGGACTCTGTTGGTTGAAGAGGAACACGATCTAGAGGAGGGTGTAGAGGGCACGAAAGACATTAGCGCCACTGTTGAAGAAGGTTGGGAGAGAGACGCCGAGAGATCTTTAGAGATGAGAGTGATTAGGCGTCTCCTACACACCCCACGTGCAGATGAGGGCTGACGCCGCACTACCATCTTCTACACCTATTTCCCTAGTGCAGGCGGACCCTGCAAATTAGCCATCGACAGTGGGAGTTGCGTGAACATCATAGCCCAGAAGGGGCTTGATCGTATGCAGGTGAAGGCAGAGCCTCACCCTCACCCCTATCGTGTCGTCTGGGTCGACAAGACCGCGATTCAGGTGACCCAGCTTTGCTTAGTACCGATCAGCATCGCATCCTTCCAGGACCGGGTGTGGTGTGACGTCATTCCCATGGACGTCGCGCATGTGCTGCTTGGACGCCCCTGGTTGTTTGATCGTGACGTCACGTGTTTCGGCCGCTCGAACACGTGTGTCTTCTATGACAAGGGGCGGAAGATTACCCTGACACCCACCCAGCCCAGGGAGAGATCGAAGGGTGTGGTTGAACCTTCCGTGAGCACGAGTGCTTCGAGACCGTTGCACATTCTGAGACGTGGCGAGTTTCTCCGCGACAGTATCGAGGCTGATATTATGTACGTTGTCGCCGCCACTCAGGTATCTGAGGGCCCCGCTGTTGACCATCCACGAGCGGTTCGTCCCCTTTTGGATGAGTTCGCGGACATTATGCCCGACGAACTCCCCGATGAGCTGCCCCCGCAGCGAGATATCCAGCACGCCATAGATTTGATTCCGGGAGCTTCCCTCCCGAACCTTCCCCACCATCGCATGCATCCAGATGAGCACGCCGAGCTCAAACGGCAAGTCGACGAGCTTCTGCGGAAGCAATTTATTCGTGAGAGTATGAGTCCGTGTGCTGTTCCCGCCCTTCTTACCCCTAAGAAGGACGACAGCTGGCGTATGTGCGTCGATAGCCGCGCCATAAACAAGATCACGGTCAAGTACCGCTTTCCCATTCCTCGACTAGATGATCTATTGGACACTATGTCCGGTGCCCAGATCTTTACCAAGATCGATCTGCGTAGTGGGTACCACCAGATCAGAGTGCGTGAGGGAGACGAATGGAAGACCGCCTTCAAGACTAAGGATGGTCTCTATGAGTGGCTAGTCATGCCATTCGGGCTGTCGAACGCCCCTAGTACATTCATGAGAGTTATGACGCAGGTGTTGCGGCCCTACATGGGCAAGTTTCTGGTTGTATACTTTGACGACATACTGATCTACAGCCAGACACAGGACGCCCACCTCGGTCATTTGAGGCTTCTCTTCGGCACCCTCCGCCGGGAGAAATTGTTTGTGAATCTGAAAAAGTGCGCGTTTCTTTCTGAATCCGTCCACTTCCTTGGATTCATTATATCTTCGACTGGAGTATTTGTTGACCCCGAAAAGGTCCAATGTATTCGAGACTGGCCTGTGCCTACGACTATCCACGAGGCTCGCAGCTTTCACGGGCTTGCCACCTTCTACAGGAGGTTTGTCCCGGGGTTCAGCACGATCATGGCCCCCTTCACGAGCTGTCTCAAGAAGGGAGAGTTTCAGTGGACCCCCGCTGCCACTAGGGTCTTCGAGGAGATTAAAGAGAGGCTGACGACGGCCCCAGTTCTGAGGCTTCCTGATTTTGGCCGTGCTTTTGAGGTCGCTTGCGACGCGTATGGAGTTGGTATTGATGGCGTATTGAGCCAAGAGGGCCAACCTGTCTCCTACTTTAGTGAGAAGTTAAACGAGGCGAAGCAGAAATATTCAAACTACGATCGAGAGTTTTATGCGGTTGTCCAGTCCTTACGCTACTGGAGGCATTACCTCCTCCCTCGGGAGTTTGTGCTTTATTCCGACCACCAGGCGTTACACTATTTAGATTCTCAGCGCAAGTTGGGGCATCGGCATGCTAAGTGGGTTGAATATCTGCAGGACTTCCACTATGTTCTCAAACACCGAGCTGGTGTTGAGAACAAGCCTGCGGACGCCCTGAGTCGTCGTGTCTCCTTGCTTCAGACTATGGCCGCACGTGTCGACGGGCTTGATCGCGTGATCTTAGAGTATCCGACGTGCCCTGATTTTGGTGAGATTTACACCGCCCTATCCCGAGATCCCCCAGACCCCGTTGAGGGATATCAGATCTTCGAGGAATATCTATACCATGGGTCCCGCCTATGCGTTCCCCGGACATCGTATCGTGATTTTCTGATTTGGGAGTTGCATGCGGGCGGGGCCGCCAGACATTTTGGGCGCGACAAGTCTATAGCCATTGTGGAGGCCCGTCTCTATTGGCCCACGCTTAGGAAGGATGTGACTAGAGTTGTCCGCCACTGTCGTATCTGCCAGACGGCCAAGGGCACGAAGCAGAATGCGGGCCTATATACTCCATTACCGGTCCCACGTCGACCTTGGGAGGATCTTAGCATGGATTTCGTTCTTGGACTTCCCCACACTCTTCGGAAGCACGATTCCATCTTCGTGGTGGTTGATCGCTTTTCGAAGATGGCTCATTTTATTGCATGTCGCAAGACGGCGGACGCGACCCACGTTGCATCCATTTTCATGAGGGACGTTTTCCGATTACACGGCCTTCCCAATTCCATCGTATCGGACCGCGACGTGAGATTTATGAGCTACTTCTGGAAGACCCTGTGGCTCAAGACTGGCACCACCCTTAAGTTCTCGACTGCCTACCACCCACAGACGGATGACCAGACAGAAGTAGTAAATAGGAGTTTAGGAAACTTGTTGAGGTGTCTGGTGGGAGAGCGAGTGAGTAGTTGGGACTTAGACCTTCCGGTCGCCGAGTTTGCATATAATAGCTCCGTCAATAGGACTACTGGGTTGAGTCCATTTCATATAGTGTCAGGTTACGACCCCAGGAAGCCCATTGACCTTATTCCGAGCCCATTAGAGTCCCGTCCCAGTGAGTCGGCCGAATCATTTGCACAGCACCTGCATGAGTTGCATGAGTCGGTTCGCCGACGTATTAATATGAGCAATGAAAATTATAAAACCCACGCAGATCAACGAATACGAGAGCGTATTTTTAATATTGGCGAACGGGTGATGGTACGAGTCCGCCCGGAGAGGCTCCCTTCGGGGTCTGCCAAGAAGCTAAGCGCCAGGCGAATGAGTCCTTTCTCAGTTATTAGTCGGATCGGGACGAATGCCTACAGGCTAGATATCCCGACAAGTATGGGGATTCATCCAGTTTTTAATATCGAGGATCTGACACCCTATTACGAGCCTCATGACTATGGGGACCCGAGCAGTGGGGGCGATCCACCTTCTTCCCCCTTACCTTCCTTCCCCACTGCCCCACCCACGCCAGTTTGCCACCACGGCCCGCCCACTACTGATACCCTTTCCCCTGGGAGTTCGTCGCCTTTGGTGCCACAACCGGCATCACCACCCGCACCGGATCCCACCATGAGAGATGAGAGCATCACTGAGATCAGATCCCACCAGATTGTTCCCACCACAGACGGGCCGCGCCTTCGCTACTTGGTTCATTGGCGGGGCCGTACAGACGCTGACGGCGCTTGGATATTACCGGCAGAGCTTGATCGACTTGCCCCCGGACTTCGACTCCAGTACGATCGTCTCCATTCCTCGGAGATGAATGCTTTTCAGTCGGGGGGAGTTGATGGGAGTCCATCGGATCGTGCACATGATGGAGCGGGACCCACGTTCATCTATTCCCACCGGAAGACGTGATCGGATCGCTGATCCGACCCCGCGGTTGCGCCGGGCACGTCGCCGCGAATCAAAATCATATATTTATGTATTTTTTGGACATGTGTTTAGTTTATATAAGGGCGAACCCATCGGCCAATCGTAGCCGTTGGATGGGATGCCCTTATGCTTGTTTCTTATAAATAGGATTAGGGGGCTGATTTCAGGTTGGATTGCTGAAGTTGGAGAGGTCTTCTTCCTTACTTCCGGTGGTCATCTCGCGGTGCCGACGCCGTGGACCCTTGGTGCCAACGCCTTGGGGTAAGTCTTCCTACTCTTCTCCCCCCCCCCCCCCCGCCCTCCACCCACCCTCAGCCTGCCAACCTTCTTTCCCGCCCAGGACTGGGCAGCCGGCCCCCTCCTACCACCGCACAGCCCCGGCCAGCCGCACCCCCCTTTCCGCCCAGAGCCGGGCGGCCGCCCTTCCCCCCCCTTTCCTAAATCCGTGGATCCACTTTCCTTAAGCCTCTTTCTCACCATTCCCTACGATCCGGGTTCTAGTTGCCCCGATCTACCCTCCCATCACCCGATCTACTCTCCCTAACCCGTAATCCGACTCTCCATTACCGGATCCGCCCTCCCGAGTCTGGATCTACGTATATTCTTCCGGATTCACTCGTTTCCTCTCCGATCCCTTCATCCACCACCAAAACAGCCCCAACCGCTATCTCCACCTCAGGTTCCACCACCCGGCACCCGATCTACGCCACCCGAGCCCTCCACCTCCACTGCCCAAAATCAGCCCCTAGTCTCGAGTTATTTTCGTGATTTGGTTGTACTATTTTCTTGGTATTATTATTGGTTAATCTCGTATTTGCTTGGAGCTTGTTTGAGGTATTTTGGCGCCGATTGATTGTTAACCTGCAGGAGGATCTCTTCGCCGCGCGCGCTTCGCTCTTGGCCCTCCGAGCGGAGGAAAGCCAACACAGAAATTCGCTCAATATTAAAAATAATTTTGTTGCAATTGTTTGCTTGTGGCGTGACTAATTGTCATTGCTCTATTAATTTGTTGCGAGAACCGTTGGTTGTGTTGCATATAGAGTTTAGGTGGTGCACTCCATAGCCTACCCTACATCAACTCTGGAACTCGGAGAGAAAGAGGATTGCCAGAAGCAAAGATGTGGTCTTTGTGGAAGACCAAGTTGTTGATGAGTAGCAGGTTGCTAAGCCACATATTCCACCGACTATGGAGTTTTCTGATGTAGTTCCTGAGCCAGGGAATGTTGGTGTTGATGAAGGGCATACCAAGTAGGAAGCTGCGCAGATTCCAGTTCAAGAGGAGATTCTGGATGGAGGGGGAGCTTTTCCTGTAGATATTCCACCTGTTGTGGAGGTACCCTTTAGGAGATCTGACAGAGTTCGGAGTCCGAGCACCAGATATCCATTGTAAGACTATATCTTGCTTACTGATAGAGGATAGCCCGAGTCTTTTGAGGAGGCTCATATGGCTGATGATGGAGAGTTTTGGGTTGCTGCTATGAAGGAGTTAGTGTTGCTCTAGAAGAATGAGACCTATGATTTGGTTTGGCTACCAAAGGGAAAGAGAGCATTGAAGAACAAGTGGGTCTTCAGGTTTAAGACTGATGAGAGCCCCTCCTGGCCTAGGTATAAGGTAAGGTTAGTGATTAAGGGGTTTTGTCAGAAGCTCGGTGTGGATTTTGACGAGATATTTTCACCTCTGGTGAAAATATCTTCTATCAGATTGGTATTGGGTTTGGCTGCCTCCAGTGATCTTGAGATTGAGCAGATGGATGCCTAGATGACATTCTTGCATGGAGATTTAAAGGAAGAGCTAATGTGTTGTCAAGGCGCGCGCCTGAGGCGCCAGGCGCATGGGGCTCAAGCTGGTGCGCCCTAGCAAGCCCAAGGCGGGCGATGTGCCTCAGGATCGCTTTAGGCGCGCCTAGGCACGCGCCTCACGCGCCTACCAGGCGCAGTTCAGGCGCGCCTTATTGCCTGAACCAGTTTTAACCTAAAAACCGGTTCAGGCAATCAGGCGCGGCCTTATATCCCAATTCATTTTCACTGGCCTTTTAGGTTTTAGGGTTAAGAATCGAGTTGCTACCCACTAAGTCGCTGACTGCTGACTGCAGATTCCCGTCCCCGACTCCTCCACTCCCCTCCTTTCTTCTCGCCGGAGTCACTGATTTCTCGCCGGAGATGCAGAAGAAGGATTAGCCGGCTGTCGGCGCCGTTCTTCTTTCCGGAGTCACGAAAACTCCTGCATTCTCTCATCTCCTCCTTCAATTGTAAGAATCATTCTCCATTTCTCCTCTTCTTTCTTATTTTAATTGCTGCTAGGATTATTTGTGATGAATCTTTTTTTTTCTAAGTTTTACTTGTAAGAATCATTATCCATTTTGCTCTTCTACTTCATTGTTGAGTTGTTCACTTGTTCTAAACTTTACTTGCTTCCATTTCCCTCTGTTTTTGCTCTCCTATAAATCAATGAACTGGATGAAGCCCAGTTCACTGTAAATCAGTGAACTGGATGAAGCCCATGAAAGTGAGGGGTTAGATCTGGAATACTCTAAAGGGGGGGGGGGTGAATAAAGTATTTAGGTTTTTATAAAATTTTCTAAGTACTTAAATCTAGTCCTAGTGCTGCAGGAATTAAAGTAAAGCACAACCACAGTTATCCTAACTAGCACAGCCGCAACAAGAAACAAAAGAAAAGAGCAACCAGACAACACAAGCAATTTATAGTGGTTCCCCTAAACTTGGGTACATCCACTCTTCTACCACCCTGGTAGGAATCCACTCATATTTTTGATCAGCTGCCTGACACCAATGAGCTTTTGATTAGGTGCTCAAAAACCAATTCTCAAGTCTTTTGGTCAGGTGACTTGCAACCAGGAATAACTTTTGAAGGGAGTTAAGAACCCTTTATACAGTGGGGGTGAGAGATTAATTTTGTCTTCTCTTTCTCAATGTACAACTAAGAAGATTTTTGTGGATTTGATGTTTGCAAAGGGCTCCCCCTGAGATGTTGAATGGTTCAGGAAGATGAAGCTTTGCTTCAGGGTGATAGGCCTTCAGTGTTTCAGCTTTGACCAGACAAAGTACAGGAACTTCTTGACAGATAGAGGATTTGTTGTCCTTTGAAGTGTCCTGGAGTATAGAAGAAAGAAGACTCTTGATTTTGATTTGATGTTCTTCTTCTTCTTCAGATTGCTGATGTTCTTTTGGTCTAGATCTTGTATTTCTGTATCAGCTTTCTCTCTTTTTGTTTCAGAGTGTTGTCGAGAGAGAGCAACAAAAGATTCTTGATTCCTGATTCATAAAAACTGACTGACTGTCTGTGTGTCTGTCTCTGTCACTGTCTAGAGGAGGAAGAAAAATCCCTTTTATATTTTCCAGATTATCTTCCTTTTGAAATTTGAAATCTCTTCTGCATTCATTGCTGACGGCCTGGAGAATATTTTGCATTGAATGATTTCCCCAACTGTCCCATGGAAAAATGGTAAGCAATAATCCTGATGAAGACCATAATTAATGCTCCGTCTAACTGTAATATTCAGAGAATATTTTAGCATTAATTACTCAGGAATTATTACAGTAGGACAGGGACAGAAGGATGGAAATGACCAAGTCTGGATTCGTCGAACAGAGAGCAGAAATCGTCGAGCTGAATCCACAGTTCGTCGAGCTGAGGAGTTGTGTTCGTCGACCAGATGACTTCTGTTCGTCGAGCTGAGTTCCAAAATCGTCGAGCTGAGAACAGATAACTGCATTCTCTAGAGCCTTGCCTTTTCTGCACATCAAGTTCGTCGAGCTGAGAATTTGCCTTCGTCGAGCTGAGTCCAGTGAAGTGTTTTTTGGACTTAGATATTTCTCGAATAAAATGCTGAAGTAGAGTATCCAAAAATCGTCGACCTGAGAACTGGGTTCGTCGAACTGAGAACTTGTTTCGTTGGGATGTGTCGACACAAGTCCTGTGTGTCGACACAATTGCTTCTTGTCTTGACATAGTTGTTGCTTTGACAGAAATCTGGAGTGTGTCGACACAAGTCCTGTGTGTCGACACAATTGCTGTCGACAGATGTTCTGTGTGTCGACACAAGTCCTGTGTGTCGACACAGTCTTGCTTCTGGTGTCGACACAGTTGGTGTCGACAGATGTTCTGTGTGTCGACACAAGTTCTGTGTGTCGACACAATCTTGCTTCTGGTGTCGACACAGTTGATGTCGACATATGTTATGTGTGTCGACACAGGTCCTGAGTGTCGACACAATCTGGCTTCTGGTGTCGACACAGCCTTTCCCAAGTGTCGACACAATTTCTTGAGTCTCTGGCAGTCTGTTGAAGGCTGGTCCATGTGATGTTGATTCAAAGGACTTGGCCTAGACTGTAGGTCACAACCATGACGCTGACTATACATGATGGGTCATATGATCCTAACTTAGTGAACCTAGCCCAAATCAAACTAGGGATCCAACAATCTCCCGATATTTGGCTAAAGTCACTAATTACAGACTCATAACAAAATCAAAAAATTTACAAAGCATGGAAACATATATCTGGCAGGAAAGATAAACACATGCAGCAGATATATATATACACAGTAAGCTTTGCATCAAGAAATTAATAAGTAGTTTCAAAACAACACAAACTTATCAGTTCAGGTTTCACTTTCTCTTCTTTTTCTCCTTGTGCTTATCCTCTTTAGCTCTTTCACCAGACTTAGTAAATATAATTTCCCTATTGGGATCAGCAGCTTGCACCTTTGTCATTGTCATATCGGCAGCCCCTATGATATTTAGAGATGTAGCCCTTGGGAGCACTGCTTCTGGATGCAGTTTCATGTAGTCATTAACATTGAAAAATTTATTAGTTTTTTCAAACCTGTTCAACTCTTCCTTCCTGTATTTTGACATGGTAGTATACTCTGATGGATACTTTCTTTCAGCTCTGGCTTTGTTGATCATAGAAAGGCCAACCACTTCTTGGAACCTGGCCATCCTAGATGTTGTTGCTGTTTCAGGATCTTTATATGGTACAGGTGGGGAAGCAAGTCTGTTGGAGCTTTCAGCTTTGTGATGTTCTGGGAATTGTTGCTGTAGCTGTTGTTGATGCTGCTGCTGTTGAGGTTGGTGCTGCTTGCCTGAAGAGTAGTATCTCTGCTGGCTGCTTTCTGAAGGTGATGACCTACCCTGATGCCTTTTATAAGTTTAAAACTGAGTAGTCCTTTGAGATGTTGTGCCTGAAGCACCAGCAGCTGGAGGAGAAGGTGGAGGAGGATCCTTCCTGAATCTTTGTGGAGGTGGAGAATATCTTCTGCTTCTCTTTCTTTCTTTCTGTTCATTTTTAGATTACCACATCCAAGCAGACATTCCCTTATAAGGAGTGATCTTCTGGAGGATATAGTAAGAGATGTCATTTGCTAGATTGGACTTTGGAACAGGAGGTGGAGGTGCTTTCCTCTTCTTGGAAACTTTCTTTTTCTTGGCCTCCTCATCTGAGTCATCATCATCATCATCATCATCAGTGGACTCTTGAGGATTATCATACAGTGAATCCAGTGCTTTGAGAGCCTCTGCAGAAATCAAAGGTTTATCTGCCTGAGAGGGAGCTGGAAGAGGAGCTGCAACTGGAGCTGGAGAACTGCCTTATTTTCTTCCTCAATATCAGCCATGATCAAAGCATCAAGATCAGGCATTGGTGCATCATCCATGACAAAAATTGGAGCAAGAGGTGATGAGACAATGAGGGAAGCAACTCTGGGTGGAGATGGGATGGCTGGAACCTCTGTTGTGGCAAAACTGGCCTTTAGTTGCTTGACAACTATGGGGCTTATAGGAGAGGAATAAGGAATTATAGCCAAAGATGGATTAGTATAATCAGCTGGAGGAGAGCTCAAATGAGCTGTATCAAAAATTCTTAACAGACTTAACAAATCTACTGTGGGATTAATAATATAATCACCAACAGTATTTATTTCTCCTGTTACTGACTCATCTATGTCCATGTCAGTTTCAATAAAATGAATTAAATCAAACAAATCTTTTTCATCTGCTGCTGCTGCTACTGTTTCTGCTGGAACTGCTGCTACTGCTGCTACTGCTGGAACTGCTGCAGCTTCTTCATCAAGTATCTCCCCCTGCCTGGTTTCAGTGCAAACTGGAGCCAGGTCCCTAACTGAAGAGGGGGCAGCAGAGAGTGCAGAGATTTGGGTAGCAAGAGATGATATAGAAGTAGCAAGAGGTGAAATAGACTCTGTTATGATGGTTTTTAGGAGGGGAGTAATGAGGGTAATGAGAGAGGAGATGGTGGAGGGGACTAATGGTGGAGTTGTAGATGATGTGTCAGAAGGTGTTTGAGTGGAAACAGATGGAGGGATGGTTGTAGTTGGTGGGGTTGGAGGAGGAGCATCTTGCATTTGGTCATCTTGTGGGGAAGGAGAAATGAGGTGGGATAACAAGTTTAAGGATGGTATGAAGGACAAATGTGGTGGAAGAGGAGATGAATGTGATGTTGGAAGTGGTGA
Organism: Platanthera guangdongensis; assembly: GCA_039583875.1. Classification (NCBI taxonomy): domain Eukaryota; kingdom Viridiplantae; phylum Streptophyta; class Magnoliopsida; order Asparagales; family Orchidaceae; genus Platanthera; species Platanthera guangdongensis. Next base: position 150,082,301 of record CM077152.1, read on the forward strand.
TGAAGATGGTGTAGCATGGGGAGATTGAGTTGGTGTTCCATGTGGAGATGGAGGTGGGGTAGGAAGATGAGTATGAGGTGGAGATGTAAGGATGGGGGATGATGAAGGTGTGAGAGTTTGAATGATTGTGTGGGCTGTGGAGGGAAGTTGTGTTTGAATTGCTGGAAGGGATGGGGGTGAAGGAGTGATCTCTTCAGAAGGGTAGGGAGTGGCTCTATCAGCCCTTGTACTGTCAGAAGCTTTTGTGGAAGAGGGAGCCTTAGAGGGCGTTGTGATGATCCTCTCCCATTTGCCAAAAGAGCACAAGTTATCCTCTTTCTGACATTTATGAATATGGTCTGGGAGATCAGTGATTCAACAGCCTTCTCTTTCAGGAAGATCCCCAGGATCCTTCCAAAACTAACTTCCTTTTTATTATTCTTTTTCTTAATAAGATCAAATATGATCTGTGCCCAGTTCACATGTTTCTTGTTCACCACTGCACACATAACCAAAAATTGATGCCTGGTTATATAGTCGTGTGCAGTGTGCTTGCCCAGCAAGACTTTCCCAACTATGTCTGCTAGAAACTTAAATTCCGCAGAGAGATGTTTCTTCAGTAATTTGTTAGGGTTTTCTCCAGAGTAACCCATTTGACTAAGCATCTCATCATACTCTTCATTATCAATCTCTATGCATCTTCTCCATTACTTAATCCAAAGATTTCAGTTAAAACGGCGGGAGAGAGAGAAACGACATTACCCGCTATTGTTCCAGTCAGTGTGTTGTCATCTGTTGTAGAGGAAGTATATACCCATTCCCTGATTTCTGATCCAGATATTTTGATCCTTGTGGATAGCAGAGTTTTCAATTTCTGGTCGTCAAGAAGTTTCAGGATTTCCTGAAAGACAGGGTCGGAATGTTGGAATGAATCGAAATCCACATCGAATCCGGTATCAAACTTCATTGCTGCAAGGGTTTCCGCTGGAATCGCCATTTGAGTACCTGCAAGAGAAAAACGACGATCAAGTGCAAAGGAATTGAAAGCGCGGGACGGAGGTCGAAAAAAACCTAGATATAGGGTTTTCCAGAATATGAATCGACAAACTCCGTTCCACGAAAGTTACAACATTCTTCGATCTGAGGTCGACAAAATAATTTAGAGTTAAACAATTCGTCGAGCTCAGTGAAGATTTGAAGACATTTCGTCGAGCTCCGTTCGACGAAAGTTTTCTGAATCAGATTCGTCGATCTCCGGTCGACGAAAATTGGTTCACTTACTGAGAGTTCGTCGATTTCCGTTCGACGAATGTCTCAAGAACTCTTCCCAGATCGTCGAACATTGTTCGACGAACTGTGAAAAATTCGTCGAGTGCAGACAGAAACTAAACTAAGTTTTCTCCATTGATCATTCCAAGCTGATTTATAAATAACAAGTGATTTCTCTCATCCAGAGGTTTGGTGAATATATCAGCACTTTGTAAATCAGTGTAGATATAGACAAGATTAACTTTGTTTTTGTCTACACACTCTCTAATGAAATGATGCCTAATATCTATATGCTTGGTCCTACTGTGATGATCTGGATTTTGTGCTATGAATATAGCACTTGTGTTATCACAAAATAGAGTTGAATTATTTAAATTGAGACCATAGTCCAGTAATTGATTCTGAATCCACAACATCTGTGAACAGCAACTGGCAGCTGCTATGTATTCTGCTTCAGCAGTTGAAGTGGACACAAATGATTTTTTCTTACAGAACCAAGACACTAATCTCATCCCAAGGAACTGGCAAGTTCCTGAGGTGCTTTTTCTGTGCACCCTGCATCCTGCAAAGTCAGCATCTGAATATCTAGTTAAATTAAATTCTGACTCAGTAGGATACCATATGACTAGACTAGGACAACTCTTTATATATCTCAAAATTCTTTTTAAGAAAATTAGGTGAGATTCTTTAGGGTTCACTTGGAACCTTAGCACAAATGCATGTGACAAACATGATATCAGGTCTGCTTGCTGTAAGGTATAGTAGGGACCCAACAATGCCCCTATATAGTTTCTGATCCACAGGTTTCCCATGTGCATCCGAGTCTATTACAACATTTGTAGCCATGAGTGTTTTCTTTGCTGAGACATCAGCCATCCCTAAACTTCTTTATAAGCTCTTTAGCATATTTAGCTTGGGAGATAAATATGCTATCAGGGAGCTGCTTCACTTGGAGACCAAGGAAGTAGGAGAGCTCACCCATGCTACTCATTTCAAATTTTGAATGCATGAGGTCAGAGAACCTCTTGCATAATTTGGAATCAGTAGACCCAAATATGATGTCATCCACATATATTTGTACTAACAAGGTTTGATCCTTATGATGTCTAGTGAAAAGTGTTTTATCTACTATGTCTCTGATGAATTTATGCTCTATCAAAAAACTAGCCAGGGTCTCATACCAAGCTCTTGGAGCTTGTTTTAGACCATAAAGAGATTTATGCAATTTAAAAAATGATAATGATGAGTTGGAGAGACAAAACCTGGAGGTTGTTCAACATACACCTCTTCTTTCAGTACTCCATTCAAAAATGCACTCTTCACATGCATCTAATACACCTTGAATTTCTTGAAGGCAGCATAGACCAGAAAGATTCTGATGGCCTCTAACCTTGCAACTGGTGTAAAAGTCTGATCATAATCTATCCCTTCTTTTTGTCTGTATCCTTGAGCAACAAGCCTAGCCTTGTTCCTCACAATTGTACCTTGGGCATCCAGTTTATTTCTGTATACCTATTTGGTTCCAATGATTGGGTAGTCTTGGGGTCTTGGAACCAAATCCCAAACTCTACATCTCTCAAATTGATTTAGTTTCTCTTGCATAGCAATGATCCAGTGGGGATCCTGCTCAGCATCATGTATAGATTGAGGTTCAATCTGAGAGAAAAAACAGACATGCATCAAATCTTGGTTGAGTTGATGCCTTGTCTGTACACCAGCTGATATGTCTCCAATCACTTGAGATATAGGGTGATCCATTAGTGTGACAAGATCATTTGGTGGAGTTGGTTCAACAACAACATTTTGAATTAATTCCTCTTGTGGAATTGAGTTTGCTGTTGGATGAGGTTCAGTACTTCAGTTCTTTCTTCTTCACTTTCTTCTTCGTCTTGTGGAGAAGGATGTGTTGGAGCCTCTTGAGTGAGTCTTAGTCCATCCAAATTCTCACACAAGTGAGGTACCTGCAAAAGATTGCTGGTAGAAATCTCTTTCTCCTTGCAAGACATGTTAGTCTCATCAAATGTTATATGTATAGACTCTTCAATTTTCAAGGAGGATTTATTAAATACCCCATAAGCTTTGCTTACTTGGGAATATCCTAGAAAAATGCGCTCTTCAGCCTTAACTTCAAACTTTATAATGTATTTCTTGTTGTTATTATGTATATAACATATACAACCAAATACTTTAAAATAGTTGATTTTAGGTTTATTCACTTTAAGTAATTCATAGGGAGTCCTATTTTCAGTTTATGTATCAGGCTCTTGTTCAGGACATAGTTTGCTATGCTTACAGTCTCTGCACAAAAGATTAGTGACATGTAAGCATCTGCAAGTAATGTACCTGCAGCTTCAATTAGGGTCCTATTTTTCCTTTCAGCTATCCCATTTTATTGGGAAGTTTTAGGAGCTGAGAAACAGTGCCTGATACCTTCCTTCTCACAGAACTCATGCATAAGAAGAGACTCAAACTCTGTACCATGATCATTTCTGATCAATGCAACATGAGTAGAGTACTCAATCTGTATGGTCCTGAGAAAATCTGTAAGAACTTTAAAGGTATCTGACTTAGATCTCAGAAAGGACACTCAAGTGAACCTTGAGAAGTCATCTACAATCACTAAAGTGTAGGATTTCCCTCCTATGCTTTGCACAGCAATGAGTACAAAGAGATCCATGTGTAGCAAATACAAAATCCTAGGTGAATCACTTTTATTTACTGATTTAAAGTTAGTTTTAGTTTGCTTGCCTAGTTGACAAGCCCTGCAAAGGCCTTTCTTCTTGTAGTGACCAGAAGGTAAACCTCTCACAAGGTTGTCTTTAGATAGCCTAACAATGTTTTTCATATTAACATGACCTAGCCTTTTATGCCATAATTCATTCTGAGTACTAGCTATGTTGAGTAGACAGATATCTGAATTGGCAGAATAGAAATTAACTAAGTAGATGTTGCCTTGTCTATTTTCAATTTAAACAATTTGTTTTTCTTTATTAGAGATAGTGCAGGAGGTTGAGTTAAAGTGTACCGGATAACTTTCATCACATAATTGACTTATGAAGATGAGGTTATGTTTGAGTCCTCTGACATATGTCACTTTCTTGAAGGTGACAGCTCCAATTTTCACTTCTCCATATCCTTTTGACTGGCCACACTTTGAATCACCAAAGATTACCTTTGGCCGCAGCTTGGACTTATAGTTGATTAGATTGTCCTTGCTGCCAGTCATGTGATTGGAGCATCCATTGTCCAGGTATCAAGTTTGATTAATTACTGGACAACCCTTTTCCTGCAGTAAAACAGTTAGTTGTTCTTGACCCAGGTTACCTTGGGTGCTTTATATTGCTGGTAAGAAAAACTAGATATTACATAAAACTCTGGTTGAGATTTGTATCCTAGTGAGTGATATCTTATTGGTGGAATTGTCCAATCAGCTAATGGATTAAATAGTTTCTTAGATTGATTAGAGTTGCTGTTGTAGTTATAATTTTTGTTAAGGCTTTCTGGGTTCGACGAAATATTGTGAGTTCGTCGATCAGAGTTTGACGAATTGGGATGAGATCGTCGATCTCTGCCCAGAAAATGAGCATAGTCATTTTCTGTGCCCCACGTTCGTCGATCTCTGCTCGACGAAGCATACAAAGTTCGTCGATCGCAGTTAGACGAATAATTATAATTAAAGTTTGCGTTCAGAGTTCGTCGATTAGAGTTCGACGAACTGTTCATGTTTCGTCGATCTGAGTTCGACGAAATCTGCTGAACTTTGTTTTTACCTAAGGTTTTCTGATTTTTGTTATTTTGACCTGTTGATTTGGGAATTCCTTCTATGGTTTGTTTATAGTTTATTATTTCTTTTCCTTTAGCAGAAACAAACTTGATAGGGGTTGATAAAATATTTTTCTTGAGAATGGGGGCAAACTTGATGAAGCACCCAAGCCCAGCTTGCCATTCAGTCTGGTATTTACAATGCTTGTGATGTCCATCAACTTGAGGCTTCTCCCATTGAGAGATTTCTCAAGTTGTTTAGCCTCACATAGTTCAATTTTTAAAGAGTTAATCTATTCATTTGCTAGATTTAATTCTTTCTTTAACTTAGTGTTTTCAGATGTCAGGATTTCTTGATTAGCTAGTTTTTCCCTAATTGTCTTGATTTCTTTTTCTGAATTGATTAGATCTATGCACATGTTTTTAAATTCAGATTTGAATGATTCAGAATTATAGTCAAATGAAGAAAATACCTGGTCAGCTTCAGATTCTGAAGCTTCTTCATTATCGGACCCTTCTTCATCTGATTGGCTCCTGGAAGCATCAATGGCCATAAGACAAACTTCCTTGGCCCTTGCTTCTTCTTCTTCTTCACTGGAGCTGAAAGATGTTGATTCATCTTCAGTTTCACTCCAGAATTCAGCTACAAATCCTTTCTCCTTCTTCTTGTATCTGCTAGAGGAAGGTCTGAGCTGTGTTGTCTTCTGGTATCCTTCTCTCTTCTCTTATCCTTCTTTTGATTTTCTGGACACTCTGAGATGAAGTGTCCAGGTTTCCTGCAACCAAAGCAAAGCACTTTTTTAGTGGAGGTTTTATCATACCTTGGCTTGTCATTCATCCTGGATGACTTTCTTCTGAAGTCTTTCTTTGCCAGCTTGTAAAATCTTTTGGCAAGTAGACCCATCAGCTCTTCATTTATTGTTGGTGCTTCTGTCTTCTCAGCAGCCTTGAATGCAATGCTGCGCTCCTTCCTTGCTGATGGAGGTGTTCTTTGCTCAGCTGCCTCTCTGGATTTGATGAGCTGTTCATAAGACTTCAGCTTTCCTAAAAAAGATTCAGTAGAAATCTCATTCAGGCTCCTGGCCTCCTTGATGAGCCAGATCCTTGAATCTTATGTGCTTGGGAAGCACATAAAGATTTTATCATTCACCTCTGTGAGGGTGATGTCCTTGTCCAAGGTTTTCAGCTCATTGATGATTGAGCTCAACCTATTGTACATCTCTGCAACTGATTCAGCTTCTTCTTTCTTGAAGTTCTCATATTGTAATATGAGATTGGACCTTCTATCTTTTCTTTCATCAGCAGACCCAGCCACCATTTGGTTGAAGGAATCCCAGATGGCTTTGGCTGATGTGCATTCAGACACTTTTTGAAAGATGTCATCTCACATTGTTTGTGCCAGAATATTCATTGCCTTGACATCATCAATTTTTGCCTTCTTCTGGGCCTCAGTCCACTCAGGTGGTGGAACTGCATTGTTGCTGGATGTTGCTGTAGAGGTGGAGGCAGATAGTTGAGGAGGACCTTTCACAATGGAATTAAAAATATCCTCATCAATAGAATTCATATATAACTTGATTCTTGCCTTTCAGATGGTAAACCTATTTAGGTTGCAAACTGGAGGTCTGATGCTTGCATAGTCTTTGTTCTGTGCCATACTGTGTGTGAATATCTTGTAGAAATGAAAAGACAGATCTAACTCAGGATCTTTGGTTCAAGGGTTAGCTTGTACAACCAAGGGAATCCTGCTCTGATACCAATTGAAAGTGAGGGGTTAGATCTGGAATACTATAGAGGGGGATGAATAGAGTATTTAGGTTTTTATAAAATTTTCTAAGTACTTTAATCTAGTCCTAGTGCTGCAAGAATTAAAGTAAAGCACAACCACAGTTATCCTAACTAGCACAGCCACAACAAGAAACAAAAGAAAAGATCAAGCAGACAACACAAAAAATTTATAGTGGTTTCCCTAAACTTGGGTACATCCACTCTTCTACCACCCTGGTAGGAATCCACTCAGATTTTTGATCATGTGCATGACACCAATAAGCTTTTGATCAGGTGCTCAAAAACCAATCTTCAAGTCTTTTGGTCAGTTGACTTGCAAACAGGAATAACTTTTGAAGGGAGTTAAAAACCCTTTATACAGTGGTGGTGAAAGATTGATTTTGTCTTCTCTTTCTTAATGTACAACTGAGAAGAATTTGTGGATTTGATGTTAGCAAAGGGCTCCCCCTGAGATGTTGAATGGTTCAGGAAGATGGAGCTTTGCTTCAGGGTGATAGACCTTCAGTCTTTCAGCTTTGACCAGACAAAGTACAGTAACTTCTTGACAGATAGAGGATTTATTGTCCTTTGAAGTGTCCTGCAGTATAGAAAAAAGAAGACTCTTGATTTTGATTTGATGTTCTTCTTCAGATTGCTGATGTTCTTCTGGTCTAGATCTTGTATTTCTGTATCAACTTTCTATCTCTTTTTATTTCAGAGTGTTGTCGAGAGAGAGAGCAGCAGAAGATTCTCAATTCCTGATTCACAAAAACTGACTGACTGTCTGTGTGTCTGTCTCTGTCACTGTCTAGAGGAGGAAGAAAAATCCCTTTTATATTTTCCAGATTATCTTCCTTTTGAAATTTGAAATCTCTTCTGCATTCATTGCTGACGGCCTGATGAATATTTTGCATTGAATGATTTCCCCAACTGTCGCATGGAAAAATGGTAAGCAATAATCCTGATGAAAACCGTAATTAATGCTCAGTCTAAATGTAATATTCAGAGAATATTTTAGCATTAATTACTTAGGAATTATTACAGTAGGAAAGAGACAGAAGGATGGAAATGACCAAGTCTGGATTCGTCGAACAGAGAACAGAAATCGTCGAGCTGAATCCACAGTTCGTCGAGCTGAGGAGTTGTGTTCGTCGATCAGATGACGTCTGTTCGTCGAGCTGAGTTCCAAAAACGTCGAGCTGAGAACAGATAACTGCATTCTCTAGAGCCTTGCCTTTTCTGCACATCAAGTTCGTCGAGCTGAGAATTTGCCTTCGTCGAGCTGAGTTTAGTGAAGTGTTTTTGGACTTAGATATTTCTGTAATGAAATGCTGAAGTAGAGTATCCAGAAATCGTCGACCTGAGAACTGGGTTCGTCGAACTGAGAACTTGTTTCGTTGAGATGTGTCGACACAAGTACTGTGTGTCGACACAATTGCTTCTTGTCTCGACATAGTTGTTGCTTTGACAGAAATCTGGAGTGTGTCGACACAAGTCTTGTGTGTCGACACAATTGCTGTTGACAGATGTTCTGTGTGTCGACACAATCTTGCTTCTGGTTTCGACACAGTTGGTGTCGACAGATGTTCTGTGTGTCGACACAAGTCCTGTGTGTCGACACAATCTTGCTTTTGGTGTCGACACAGTTGATGTCGACATATGTTATGTGTGTCGACACAGGTCCTGAGTGTCGACACAATCTGGCTTCTGGTGTCGACACAACCTTTCCCAAGTGTCGACACAATTGCTTGAGTCTCTGGCAGTCTGTTGAAGGCTGGTTCATGTGATGTTGATTCTAAGGACTTGGCCTAGACTCTAGGACACAACCATGACCCTGGCTATACATGATAGGTCATATGATCCTAACTTAGTGAACCTAGCCCAAATCAAACTAGGGATCCAACAGCCCAGTTCACTGTTTACAGTGAACTGGAGCCCAGTTCACTGTAAACCGTGAACTGGAAGGCTAGTTCACTGTAAAACAGTGATTGGGCTTCCAGTTCACTGTTTTACAGTGAACTGGATGAAGCCCAGTTCACTGTAAATCAGTGAACTGGATGAAAAATAATTTGTAGCTTTTTAAACTTAGAAGTTGCTGTCCCTGTCTTTGAATGAATAATGGTTTAGACAAGCAAACTTTCTAGAAGGACCGCCTAAATGAAGGTTTTGGCCTCCTGATGTTCCATAGGTACTAGAGAATGGTAAGAAGGATAAGAATTAAAAGTAGCATGGAGAAAGTATACAAGTTACAACTTGCACAACCGGGAGGAAAAGGAGATTAGGGAGAAATTTTGAAATAGTTACCTAATAAGTTAGATATTGATAATTATGCATAGGTAAAATAATGCTGAACATACGTAATTCCACCATTATCCGTGTATTTCTTGCTGTTCTCTATTACACTATAAAAGTTTGAATGCATCATACCATGTCTTCAAATTACTATTGATGTTTTTAATATTTACCATACAGTTGAGAAATGTTAAAACATGCAAAGTTAATATATGGCTTGAGATTGATGCATATGAAATAGTTTATCTTCTTATAAAATAGGGTTGTTTGTACTAATATCAGCTGTTAAATGCAACTCAGTGGTGTCATACAACGCGACATTATGTCTATTCTTTTTATTTGCTTAAGTACACCAAATTTTTTTGTATTATGAACATATAAAATTAATTCTGTTATTCCTTTTCTTACTGGTCCAAATTTTTGCATGTTTCATATTATTAACTATTTAGCTCTGAAAATTAATTCAGCATCCAGCTCTGAAAATTGATGCAAGTGGTTCTGGTTCATCTAGCATTCAATCAAGGATTGATCCATGCTGGAAGTACGTGCGTCAGATTTCTTCCCCCAATAAAAACGACTTGACTTCCATTTTCTATGATAAAGTCACGAAAAGCGGAATTTATCATGCTAAACAACATATTGTTGGGGGATTTAGAAATGCAAAAACTTGTCTCAAAAGCCCCCCACATGTGCGCAACGAAATTCAAGAATACATGGAGAAAAAAGCAAGTGCAAGCAACTTAGACAATCAAGCATTGCCTGACTTTGCAGATATCGACACGTCTGGCAGTGATGAAGAAAAGGAAGCCAATGTGGACAAGATTCATAAAAGAGAATGCTTCTCCAAGAGGCCTCAAACAAAATGACTAATAGATGTATTTTTTGCTTCAAAGGTTGGCAATGTAGGGGCAAAAAAAGGAGCTGAACAAAATATGAAACAAACTTCTATTAATGAAGCTTGCAAGAAGGAGTTGAGAGGGCGAGTTTGTAAACATATACCTCAATGGATGTACGATGTAACTATCCCATTCAATACTGAAAGTGAGGTGATATATCTTAATTTATTCTAAATTAGAATTAAGAGATAAAAAGTCACAACACAAATAAAAAGAAAGAAAGCAAACAATCCAGACGACACAAGGAAATTTATAGTGATTCCCCAAATCTGGGTAGTCCACTCTTCTACCACCCTGATAGGAATCCACTTAGGTTTTTGATCAGGTGCCCTATCACCACAAGATCTGCTTCAGGTAGATCTAGAAACCCTTCAGGCTTTTGATCAGATGCTTAAAAACCAATAGGTTTTTGATCAGGTGCCCTATCACCAAGGAGTTCACTTTTGAAGGGAGTAATAACCTTGTACAGAGGTGGGGATGAGAGAGTGATGAAAGTCTTCTCTTTCTCAATCACAATGAGAAGACTATGTGGATTCAGTGATGTTGTCAAAGCTCCCCTTGAGATGTAGAATAGTTCAGGAGTGAAAGATTTGCTTCAGGGTGTAGGCCTTCAAGTTGATGTTGCTCTCCAACAAGCTTTTAGACTGATATGAATTGATTGTCTCTTGAAAGCCTGAAGCAGATGAAGAAGATGATGTTGATTTGCTGTAAGAAAACTTGTAGCTAAGTTCTTCTTTGCTGAGAGAAAAAGGCCTTCTTGAATATTCTCTATCTATCTCTTGTATTCTGTCGAGTGCTGTATTATTCTTCTTATTTTTTCTGTAAGATATAATATCTGTATATTTAATGCCTAAAGAATTCAAGCATTTGAATTCTTTCTATCTTAGAATGACTAAATCAATTCCCGAGAATGGAATATGTCTTGAGAAATCAATTGACATTTAATCTCTGTAATAAGCCATATTTTATACTGTCATTCAAACGGCTATATTTGATAGTATTAAATTTGAGAGTTATAAATGCTTGCAGGTAAGTCTTAATTAAATCTGCCAGCTGTAAATAAGAAGGTCTGAAAAACGGCATAGGAAATCGCCAAACTAAATCTTAAAGCTTCTTCAAACTGGGTTCGGAGATCGTTGAACTCAGCTCGGAGATCGTTGAGCTGAGTTCAGAGATTTTGAACTGCATCTGAATTTTAAAGCTTCTTCAAACTGGGTTCAGAGATAGTTGAACTGAGTTCAGAGATTTTGAACTGCATCTGAATTTTAAAGCTTCTTCAAACTGGGTTCAGCGATAGTTGATCTCCGCTCAGAGATAGTTGAACTGAGTTCAGAGATTTTGAACTGCATCTTAATTTTAAAGCTTCTTCAAACTGGGTTCAGAGATAGTTGATCTCCGCTCATAGATAATTGAACTGAGTTCAGAGATTTTGAACTGCTGTTGGGTATTGTATCCACAATTACTTGGATTTGAGAAAGCCACCTGTCAAGCTAAGATGAATTCACAATGTATTTGATGAAACATCTTAAGTTGTACTTGCAGCTCCTCCACGCTAAGTGCACACCAATGTTAGGGTGCAGTAGGTCAATATACACGGGTCTGCAAGACGTAATCCCTCGTTGAGCAGATCAGTGTGTTGGCCTACGTGTACTCTCTCTATTGGAGTGCACTTACTTTCAAGTACAGGGCCGTTCATATGCAAGAGAAGACAAGGAGCATGGATGGGTCAAGGAGCAGCTCCTGGGTGGAAGACGAAAATTCGTTCAAGGAAAATTCGACGAGAATCACCAAGTGATTCTCGCCGATTCGGCGAGAATCACTAGTGATTCTCGCCGAATCTACGAGAATCATTAGTGATTCTCGCCGACCCCTTCTCGCTACCTCAAAACGGTGCCAAGTAAGATTCGGCGAGAATCACTAGTGATTCTCGCCGAACCAGTGGTTAAGCAGCTCATGAATACCAAGTGAAAATCGCTGAGAATCAATAAGTGATTCGGCGAGAATCACTAGCGATTCTCGACGAATCGTCGAGAATCACTTGGTGATTCTCGCCGATTTGTCGAGAATCACCTGCGATTCTCGCCGATTTTCACTTAGCGATTTCTCGGGATGCTGCTGGACCGGATTATGCCGTTGGACTAGTTTGAACCGGATTTCGGGTTTCTACTTGTGGGACCCACAACGGTCATATTGTATGGGTCTTCAATGTATAAATACATGGGTATTTTTGAACAGTGATTAGCGAAGAAAACCAGACATACGCGAGCACGGACAAACCCTAGATCCCCGCTTCCGCTCCGTCGCCGCCGCCACCGCTCGCGATAAGTTGGTCGCCGCTGTTGATCGCTTCTCTTCCCGATCTCCGGCGACAGAAGCTTAGCAAAGCTCTGAGTCTCACGTGTCTATCCGGAGATCTCTTGTCTCTCGATTTGTTGACCGGGAAAAACTCCCCCGTCCGAATCGATCGAGACGACTGATCCTAGAGTGACCGTTGGTAGACCTAGCTTGCTTCGCAACGAAGATTGGATCTCCAAGTTCAGCAGCCGCTCATCATCATAGCCGCCGATCCCGAAGCTAGCCGCCGCTCGTGTTGCCGCCGCCGGTTCCGGGGAGATCCTCTCCAAGAGAGACCAAGGTTGTAGACTCTTCGTTGACTTCACGAACACGTCGTCGAACGAAGAGGAACACCGTAGTCTCAAAACGAAGTTTGTATCTCGTGTACATTCTATATTTACTTTTGTTGTAAAGGAACGATTGTTCCGTGTTGTAAGGGTTGGGTGCAACCCGTTTTGTAGGAGTGTTGACTCTCACGTGTGAAAGAGTTCCTTCCGATAGTGCAGGGATTGGATTTCAATCCTGTTGGAGAAGAGACCGAGTCGTCCCTTGTTGGGAGATAGGTCGAAGGGGGAAAGTGGATGTACCCAAGTCGGGGAACCACTATAAATTGCCTGTGTATTCTGTGTGCTGTGCTTTTTATTTTTATTGTGCAGGTACATTCGTAAATTCCGCAAAAGCGCTACACGTCACCTATCCCCCCCCTATAGGTGCACATAGCTGACAGTAGGTGGACTTTCAACTGCATCTTAATTTTAAAGTTTCTTCAAACTGGGTTCAGAGATAGTTGATCTCCGCTCAGAGATAGTTGAACTCAGTTCAGAGATTTTCTTCCAGCAATTTTCTGAACTTCAAATCTGAACTTCTCTGGAATTTTTCTGAATTACCAAACCTGGAAATAATCCTATGACCCATGACTATACATTTTGGGTCAATCTAATAAACCCTAATAGTGATCCTTACCCAAATCCGACCTTGGGTTCCAACAATCTTCCCCTATTTGGGTGAGGACACTATTCACATAAAATAAAACACAAAGCAAAATAATCTGCCTGATTTAAAAGTTTTTCAGCAGATGTACAAGGGTACTTTGAGAAATAAAATACATGAAAAAAAAATTACTAGAGAATTCTAATAAGCAATTTTCTTTACACATAAAATTGACAATCTCCCCCTATACAGCTACTGCTGTATCCTCTGCATTTCCTGAAAAGAGAGGTTAGGAGTTCTGGACCCAGATTACCTTGGGTCCTATTTTTCTTTCACAATAATAATTTGAAATAAAAGAATAAAAATTTCTGTTTTGAAATTCTGAGTTCGACGAAAAATATTTTCGTCGATCTGAGTTCGACGTTCGTCGTTTTCAGTCGACAAAGGGTATTTATTTCGTCGATCAAGATTTTCTGACCAGAAATCTCTGTTCAGAGATCGTCGACCTGAGTTCGACGAAGAGTGTAGTTTTCGTCGAGCTCCGTTCGACGAACTATGTTGAACATAAATTTTCTGAAATTTTTTAATTTGTTTTGGTAAAAATTCATTTATGTTGTCAAAATCAAGGGAAGAGATAACCTGATCCTCTTCTGATTCACATTCTGATTCTTCATCAGAGACTGATTCTTCATCATGTCTGCTGCATGAAGCATTTATTTTCATTAGGCAAAACTCTCTTGCTCTTGAGTCTTCTTCATCTTCAGTTGTACAGGATGAAGCTTCAGAGTCACTCCAAGATTCAGTATTTAATGTTTTTTCTTTTGTTGATCCAACAGCCATTGCTGTGAGGGAGTCCCAGATGTCTTTTGCTGAAATACATTCAATAACTCCTTCAAAAATGTCATCAGACATTGATTGAGTAAGGATGTCCATTGCTCTTGCATTATCAATCTTTAGCAATTTTTGAGCTTCTGTCCATTGAGGTGATGGAGCAGCATTCATGCTTGTTGTTTCCAATGGTTGATAAGGATCTGTCAAAATAGAATTGAAAATGGCTTCATCAATAGAGTTCATAAAAAGCCTAATCCTTGTGTTCCATAGTGCAAGCTTATCCAGATTGCACTTAGGAGGTCCAGTGCTTGAACATTCTTCATTTTGTGCCATGAAAACTCTCAAGAAATTTAAAATCTATCAGATCGTTTTGGTTCAGGTGTTAGCCCGTGCAACCACTAAGGTGTGATATTTTAACCAACCTGGAAGGTGTGGTATTTTTAACCAGCCTCCCTCTGATACCAATTGAAAGTAAGGTGATAGATCTTAATTTATTCTAAATTAGAATTAAGAGATAAAAAATCACAGCACAAATAAAAAGAAAGAAAGCAAGCAATCCAGACGACACAAGGAAATTTATAGTGGTTCCCCAAATCTGGGTAATCCACTCTTCTACCACATTGGTAGGAATCCAATTAGGTTTTTGATCAGGTGCCCTATCAGCACAAGATCTGCTTCAGGTAGATCTAGAAACCCTTCAGGCTTTTGATCAGGTGCCTAAAAACCAATAGGTTTTTGATCAGGTGCCCTATCACCAAGGAATTCACTTTTGAAGGGAGTAATAACCCTGTACAGAGGTGGGGATGAGAGAGTGATGAAAGTCTTCTCTTTCTCAATCACAATGAGAAGACTATGTGGATTCAGTGATGTTGTCAAAGCTCCCCCTGAGATGTAGAATAGTTCAGGAGTGGAAGCTTTGCTTCATGGTGTAGGCCTTCAAGTTGATGTTGCTCTCCAACAAGCTTTTAGAATGATATGAATTGATTGTCTCTTGAAAGCCTGAAGCAGATGAAGAAGATGATGTTGATTTGCTGTAAGAAAAGTTGTAGCTAAGTTCTTCTTTGCTGAGAGAAAAAGGCCTTCTTGAATATTCTCTATCTATCTCTTCTATTCTGTCGAGTGCTGTATTATTCTTCTTATTTTTTCTCTAATATATAATATCTGTATATTTAATGCCTGAAGAATTCAAGCATTTGAATTCTTTCTATCTTGGAATGGCTAAATCAATTCCCGAGAATGAAATATGTCTTGAGAAATCAATTGACATTTAATCTCTGTAATAAGCCATATTTTATACTGTCATTCAAACGGCTATATTTGATAACATTAAATCTGAGAGCTATAAATGCTTGCAGTTAAGCCTTAATTAAATCTGCCAGCTGTAAATAAGAAGGTCTGAAAAACGGCATAGGAAATCGCCAAACTAAATCTTAAAGCTTCTTCAAACTGGGTTCGGAGAACGTTGAACTCAGCTCGGAGATCGTTGAGCTGAGTTCAGAGATTTTGAACTGCATCTGAATTTTAAAGATTCTTCAAACTGGGTTCAGAGATAGTTGATCTCCGCTCATAGATAGTTGAACTGAGTTCAGAGATTTTGAACTGCATCTGAATTTTAAAGATTCTTCAAACTGGGTTCAGAGATAGTTGATCTCCGCTCAGAGATAGTTGAACTGAGTTCAGAGATTTTGAACTGCATCTTAATTTTAAAGCTTCTTCAAACTGGGTTCAGAGATAGTTGATCTCCGCTCAGAGATAATTGAACTGAGTTCACAGATTTTGAACTGCATCTTAATTTTAAAGCTTCTTCAAACTGGGTTCAGAGATAGTTGATCTCCGCTCAGAGATAGTTGAACTGAGTTCAGAGATTTTCTTCCAGCAATTTTCTGAACTTCAAATCTGAACTTCTCTGGAATTTTTCTGAATGACCAAACCTGGAAATAATCCTATGACCCATGACTATACATTTTGGGTCAATTTAATAAACCCTAATAGTGATCCTTACCCAAATCCAACTTTGGGTTCCAACAAATACTGTAAAACATCCTAGTTTTGCGATAATGGTGAAATCCATTGGATAGTTTGGAGCTGGATTAAAGCCACCGTGTTACTATGAGATTCGCGTTCCTTTGATAAATAATGAAGTCAATGCAGTGAAAGACATGATGAAGACATACAAGGATGAGTGGAGGGTCTTTGGATGTTCTATTATGGCTCATGGATGTACATATCGGAAACAGAGAACGTCATAATTTTTTAGTCAATTCACTAAAAGGAACATTTTTCCTATAATCTGTCGATGCATCTGACTACTCGAAGATGTGAGAAAAATTGTTTGAATTGCTAGATAGAGTGGTTGAAAGGGTTGAATAGTTGAATGTGGTGCAAGTTGTTACGGATAGTGCCAACGATAATGTGCTAGCAGGTAAATTAGTAATTATTCATTACTAATCTTAATCATCTTCAATTTTTATTTTTTGTGTACACGATTGTATGATATTTTCATATCCAACAAACTAACACTCTAACAGGTAAATTATTGGAAGCAAAATGTCTAAATTTGTATTGGGCGCCATGTGCAGCACATTGTATTGATCTAATGCTGGAGGATATTGGAAAAATGCCCAACATTAGCCGCTCACTAAAGAGGGCAATGACCATAAATGACTATATTTATGTTCGGCCTATAGTTGTGAATATGCTAAGGAGCTTTACGGGACAAGTGGAGCTTGTTAGGCCCGCTGTGACGAGGTTTGCAACTTCTTTCTTAACAATTTAGCGCATTCACAAGCAGAGAAACAATATAAGATGTTCACCTCACCTGAGTGGTCTTCGAGCAAGTGGGCAAAAGAAAGCGCAGGTAAACAAGTGCAGAGCATTATACTAATGATTTTTTTTTGGAGAAATATAGTGGATATTTTAAAAATATTTGGTCCTTTAGTCTGCGTATTAAGATTAGTGGATAGTGAGAAAAGACCTGCCATGAGTTATATTTATGAAGCGATGGATAGAGCTAAAACGACGATCATTAGTTATTTTAATGAGAAGGAGGACAAATATATGGATGTCCTAAAAATTGTGGATAAAATATGGGAAAACCAACTTCATCGAGCTATTCATGCCGCGAGTCACTATTTAAATCCATAATATTTCTACTCAAATCCCACTATTACAGAAGATGGAGAAATTATGGAGTGCTTATACAAGACAATGCAAAGACTGATTCCAAGGCATGAAGAGCAAGATAAAATTATTGATCAATTACCTCTATACAGAAATGCTGAAAGAGTGTTGGAATGAAGTTTGCAATTCAGCATAGAAAAATTAAGTCCCCGGGTAAATTACACAATATTCAAACAAGTTTGTTTTGATTTTTTAATTTTTAAATATTTACTATTTAACAGCTGAGTGGTGGCAATCTTATGGTGCTTTAACTCCAAACCTAAGAAGATTTGCCATAAAAGTGCTTTGTCTTACATGCAGTGCTTCTGGTTGTGAGCGAAATTGGAGTTTTTTTGAACATATAAGCTTTTAAAATTTATTATCATTTATCAGTGATTTATATTTTATATATTAAATATAACTTATTTATACGGTTATTGTTTATTACAGATACATAGCAAAAAAAGAAACAGACTAGCTCAACAATCCTTGAATGATTTAGTATTTGTGAAGTACAATCGAACGTTGAGACGTCGATATTATGCACGTGATCGCATAGATCCAATTTCGTTGACAGATATTGATGATAACAATGAATGGTTGATGAGAAGAATGAAAGAAGATAATGATGCTGATGTACAACCCGTATTCGTCGAGAGTGGGCCCTACCACAGCCAGGTCAGCAGAAGTCAAGGTCAACAAGTCAAGGCAGGAGTCAAAGTCAGCATTCAAGATCGCGGAAGGCCTGAGCGAATATAGGCGAGCTCCACTCGCATACTCGCCAGGTAGGCGATTAGGCAAGATACTCGCCCAGTCCGTGCGAGTTCCTCTATAAGTCGCCTAGTCGCCAGGGGGTGCAGTATAAATATGCCCCCCTCCCCTTGCATTTGCCTATAAATAGGACCACAAGGGTACGAGGTGGAGCACTTGAAATCCTCGGCAGGATACTCACGCGCTTCAGTTTCGGGATACTAGCTAAATCTTTGGATTCCTTTTCCTTGGAGAGCAAGTCGCGACCTTGCGACCTCACCAGCTAGCTTCCCTCGTACCCAGTTCGGCCATCCTTGGTTGAGAAGGGGCTGCTCCTTTCGAGCATCCGGGTACGTGGTGGGTTCTTCCTGCCGCAACATCTGGGGTCCTGTTTGACCTGTTTCTTCGTTCTAGTCATATTTGCCGTCTGATCTAGCTTCTGAGCCAGTAACCTTAGGCGGCTTTGGTCCGAATTCTGAGGTTGGGATTTTTCCTGGCTTCAACACTTGGTGCGGTGAGCGTAGATCGCAGCCAAGGAGGAAAGTTTGGAAGTTGAGTGAGATGGCCATTGGTGGCGAGCAAGGAGAGTTGGTCGGCAACTCGGCAGTAGGAGACGCCGCGAGAGGTGGCGAGTTTGTAACAGTGGCCGCGTTTGAAGAGTTCGCGAGGAAGATCGAGCAAACCATTCTCGCCGATTTCGCTCAGCGCCCAGAGGTCACGGCGACTTCTCCCCGTCGCCTGATGCCGCTTGAAGAGGAAGCGCCGCCGAGGCGAGCTGGAAAGGAGCCCGCTTGGGCAAGGGAAGAGCGACCAATGCAGTCGCGAATTTATCCGACGAGCAGCCAAGGGGTCCGTTTTCGGGATCCAACGTCGCCGGCGAGGATTCAGAGATACTCGACATTACAACGAGTATGACGTCTCCAGCGAGGATGAAACTCGTCACCGCCAGGGAGAGAGGAGCCCCTTCTGTGACGAGATCCTCGCCGCCCCAGTTCCAGAAGGGTTCAGGGAACCCGTTCCTACTTACTACTCCGGCAGAGACGACCCTGTCAGACACCTCCAGTGGTTTGAAGACGTCGTCTCCATTCGCAACATGTCAGATACCTTCAAGTGCAGGTTCTTCTCCATCACCCTCAAGGGAATTCCTCTGGATTGGTTCCATCAACTACCGGCAGGGTCCGTGTACTACTTCTCAGATCTGCGTCGGGGCCTTATGACAAAATTCGCGACTTCGAAGAAGAGGAAGAAGGAAGCAACAGCCCTCTTCAAAATCGTCCAAGGGCAGCAGGAGAGTTTGGGTCATTACATCGACCGTTTTCAGGAGGAGATTTTGGAGGTGGAGGAGGTGAACAGTTTTACCTTGATGGTGACCCTCAAGTTTGGGTTGAAGCAAGGTTTGTTCAGTCTGAAGATGGGGTCCAATCTCCCGAGATCTTTTGAAGAAATGATAGAGAAGATGAACACTTTTGTTCGAGGGGAGGAGAAGAACAAAGACTTATTAGCTAGGCTGGATGGGGAGATAGCGACGGAGAGGAGGGGAACAAGACCTTCAGGGTCAAAGTCGAGGAGGACGCTAGAAAGGAAGGAGGAAAGGAAAGAGGAAAGGAAGAAGGAAGAGCCAAGGAGAGAAGAGAGAAGGAAGAGAGAGGAACCCAAGAGGGTTGAAGAAAGGAGGCAGGAGAGGCCTCGATGACAGGAAGAGAGAAGGCCGTCGGAAGCTCGGGAAGGTGGAAGGGAGGAAAGTCGATTCCAGTATCCAGAGAATCGCCCCCAATGGAGACCAGCAAGGCAACAGTATCAGGAAGAGAGGAGGAATGGAAATCGGCAGGAGGGAGGTCGAGGAGGAGGAAGAAGGGAGAAAATGACCATCGCTCGCCAAGACAACAAGCGGCGTCGGAGGGAGCAGCGAGCGATGCGCCAGGAGGCGGCGATTCCCCTTTACTGCGATATTCAACGAGTAGAGGGGCACGAGACCTTGACTTGCCCCGAGTTTTGGGAAGCAAGGAGAAGGCTGGAAGAGGGGGTGGCAGAAAGAGAGCAACAGAGGCAGGAGGCCCCGGTGGGGCAGGTGGCATTCCAAGCTCCGGCAAGGAGAAGGAACGAGGATCGAGTCGATCTGGGGACTTGTGGGAAAGTAATACATGACCCAGGAGGTGGGCATGTAGGTGTGATCAATGGGGGGGCCGGACTTGGAGCTTCCCGCAAGGGAAGTCTTCACCAATCTATCGGAAAAACGTCGCTTCGACGTCACAGACCCCGCCGCCATTAGAGGAGATCACCTTCTCAGTGGAAGATATGTTGGGAAATGAGAATCCCTTCCATGATACCTTGGTCATTCAAGCCGCGATCGAGGACTTCACCGACGACCGAATCCTCCCGGACAACGGTAGCTCGGCGAACGTCATCTTCAAGAGAACCTTCGTCGGGCTTCAGGTGGAAGCGTCCCGGGTCCAAGCTGCAGATGGATCGCTCTTTGGCTTCTCATGAGAGAAGAAAGAGGTGGAGGGAGCAGTGGAGCTGCTAGTTACACTCGGTGGGACGTCGATCCGATGCCGCTTCATCATCGTCGACGCACCAAGCGGTTACAACGCCATCTTCGGGCGGCCTCTTATCAAATACTTCAGGGCCGTTCCGTCGTCGTACCACCAGTGCCTGAAGTACTGCCGCGGAGATGTGCAGATCAGGATCAGGGGAGATCCTAAGGCGTCCAGGGAGTGCTACTTGAATGCCGTCAGCACCATCAGCTGGATGGGTGACGCAGAGAAGCTGGAGGAGTTGCTGGAGAAGGAAAAAGGGTTGTGTGCTGCTGAGGAGGTGGAGGAGATAGAGGTGATCTCTCGAGGGGGAGAGCCGGGACTGCTGAAGGTGGGAGGATCCTTGCCGCTTGGTGGGAAGATAGAGCTGACTGCTTGCCTGCAGGACAACGTTGATGTCTTTGCCTGGAGCGCCGCCGAGATGCCGGGGGTGGACGCCGATGTTGCTTGTCATCGACTCAACCTGGATCCCGCGGTGGCTCCAGTTCGACAAAAGCAGAGGAAGAGCGCCGCCATGCTGGCCGAGCCGATCAGGGAAGAGGTGGAGAAGCTGCTGAAGGCAGGTTTTGTCTCAGAGATCCAGTATCCAGACTGGGTCTCCAATGTTGTAATTGTGAAAAAGCCTGGAGGGGGCTGACGTTTATGTATCGATTTTTCAATGTTGAATAAAGCTTGCCCGAAGGATTGCTACCCCTTGCCTCAAATCGACGCGCTGGTTGATTCCGCCGTCGGGTTTCCTGTGATGAGTTTTCTTGATGCTTTTTCAGGATATCACCAAATTCGGATGCATCCCCCCGACTGCCGGGACGTCTCTTTCATAACCAGCGACGGCTGCTATAGCTACAAGATGATGCCCTTCGGGCTCAAGAATGCAGACGCCACTTACCAGAGGATGATGAATCAAATCTTCAAGGGGCAGAAGGGGCAGAACTTGGAGGTTTACGTAGATGACCTCCTCGTCAAGAGCAAGAGCGTCGCAGAGTATATAACGGATCTGGTGGAGACCTTTGCCACCCTGAGGAAGTACAAGATGCGACTCAATCTGGCCAAGTGCGTCTTCGGTGCAGGAAGAGGAAAATTTCTAGGTCACCTCCTTACTCCCAGGGGGGTGGAACCTAATCCAGACAAGGTGAAGGCCATTCTGGAGATGGCGTCGCCAAGTGATCCTAAGGAAGTCCAAAGGCTGACTGGAAGGCTGGCAGGCCTCAGCCGTTTTTTGTCCAAGGCAGGGGAGAAGTGCTCTCCGTTTTTCAAGACCCTTCGGGGAAATCAGAAGTTCGAGTGGACGGCGGAGTGCGAGGAGGCTTTCGGAAAGCTCAAGCAACAGCTAACCCAAGCTCCTCTCCTCCAGGGGCCGCGGGGTAATGAAGATCTCTTCCTCTACCTAGGAGTCGGGGCAGAAGCTGTTAGTTCGGTGCTGGTTCGAGAGGAAGGCAAGAGACAGCTTCCTATCTACTATGTTAGTAGAGTGCTGCGGCAGGCGGAGACGAGGTACCCTATTTTGGAGAAGCTGGTGTTCGCTTTGGTGGTTTCGGCTCGAAGGCTCCGCCCATATTTTCAAGCTCACTCCATCAGGGTCGTCTCCGATCATCCTCTACGGAGTATCCTGGATGGAGTGGAGCACTCTGGCAGGCTGGCAAAGTGGCCGGTGGAGCTTAGCGAGTTCGATATTTTTTACTCTTCAAGGGTAGCAATCAAGGCGCAGACGGTGGCGGATTTCCTTACCGACTTCTCGGCCGAAGTGGAGGGAGAGGAAGGATCTTCTAGCACGGTGTCTTGGAAGATGTTTGTAGATGGGGCTTCAGGCAGATATTCCGTGTGAGCCGGAGTCGTGCTCGTAAGCCCTCAGGGAACCAGGATCGAGCAATCGGTTGAGATCCTCTTCCCAGTTACCAACAATCAGGCGGAGTACGAAGCTATGGTGGCCGACTTGCGTCTCGCCAAGGAGTTGGGAATTCGAGATATAAAGGCCTTCACCGACTCGATGGTAGTTGCTTCCCAGATCAGAGGCGAGTTCGAGGTGAACGATCCGATTTTGCAGCGGTACTTGATCAAAGTGAAAGGTCTGATCGGGGATTTCAATCTTTCTTCGTCGAGCACGTGCCCCGAGAGGAGAATTCAGAAGCTGACTATCTTGCCAATTACGGTCCCCGGGCTGGGGGGATCGTGACTGAACTTTTCCGACCATCCATCGAGAAAGGGGAGATGATGGAGATCGAGCAGAGGGCATCTTGGAGGGATCCGTTTGTTTCTTTCCTAACCACGGGTCAGATACCTGCCAGCAAGGAGACCAGAGGAAGTTTCGCTACAAAGCCGCCTACTATCTGCTTCAAGAAGGGGAACTCTACCGCAAAATCATCTCGGGTCCTCTGGCTCGGTGCCTATCAGAGATTGAAATATCTCGTATCCTGGAGGAGATTCATTCAGAGAGTGCGACAGTCACTCGGGAACTCGCACTCTTGAACAAAGGATTGTAAGACATGAGTACTTCTGGCCCACCATTAGGAAGGATGCGGAGGCCTTTTCCAAAAAATGCCTTCAGTGCCAGCTCTTCGCGCCTCTTCAACTACAACCAGCTCAACACCTTCGCTCGATCACTGCTCCATTGGCCCTTCGCCATCTGGGGGATGGACTTGATCGGCCCCTTTCCTCAGGACAGCGGGCAGAGGAAGTTCGTGCTTGTCATGATCGACTATTTCTCCAAGTGGATCGAGGCAAAGGCCTTAGCCAAGACCACGTCACAGATCGTGAAGAACTTCATTTGGGGGGAAATTGCATGCAGGTTCGGGATTCCTCTAGCCATCGTCACCGACAACGGGCCGCAGTTCGCCAGTTTGGAGTTAGAGGACTTCTGTAAGCAGCTAGGGACGGATCTTCGATTCGCCTCTGTGCATCATCTTCGCAGCAACGGACAGGTGGAGGCAGCCAATAAGTTGATCATCAACCTTCTGAAGAAAAAAGTCACCAACTTGAAGGGCAATTGGGCTGAGCAGCTCCCCTCGGTTCTCTGGTCTTTGAGGCCAACTCCAAACTCGGCCACGGGAGAAACTCCTTTCAAATTATCCCACGGGTCTGAGGCGCTCATCCCAGTGGAATTCGAGGTTAGAAGACCGAGAGTTATAGCAGCTGGAGATGGCGGCGAAGAATGACGTTTGGAAAATGAGGACGCACAAAGACTCACTGGATTTCGTGGAAGAGCTTCGTGACTTGGCCTCCATCCGCCAAGAGGAGATCAAGCGGCGCATGGCGAGGCACTTCGACAAAAATGTCCGGCTAAAGCATTTTCTCGCCGGAGATCTGGTTATGAAGAAGGTGGACGCCGCAGGAAGAGGAGCAACAGTGGGCAAGCTACATCCAAATTGGGAAGGTCCCTTCATTGTCCAGGAAGCCTTGGCCACCGGGGGCTATTATCTCCAGGATCAGGTTGGAGAGCAGCTGAGAGGTACTTGGAGCGGGGATGACCTGAAAAGGTTCTATCCTTAGCGGCCAATGTTGTATTCTGTTTGTACATACCTTTACATATATGCAATGACAACTATTCTTCTGCTGTTCATCTTGATTTTTATCGCAAGTTTTCTGGGAACTCAAGGTTTTGCTTCAAGATCGATCCGAGAATCTGGCCGTCA
Source organism: Platanthera guangdongensis (assembly GCA_039583875.1). NCBI lineage: Eukaryota > Viridiplantae > Streptophyta > Magnoliopsida > Asparagales > Orchidaceae > Platanthera > Platanthera guangdongensis. The sequence continues at coordinate 150,106,430 of CM077152.1, forward strand.
ACTCGTTCCCCATGGATAGCCCAGTTCGGACGATGGGACGATGCCTCGGGATATAAGCGTCCTTGTAAGACCGGACCTCTGCATTGACGGCCGAGATCAGCTCCCCCCTTGCATGACGGCCTAGCTACCCCTGACTGCATCTCTCCTCCGACTGGAGGAACTAGCGGGAACAGGTCTGGACCCCAACCTCTCGGATTGGAGGAAGGATCAACCTGGCCAGGCTTTCCCTCCAGTAGCCAGGGAGCCATAATAGGCCCAAGAGAATATGTTAGTCGCGAGTGCGTCCTGGAGGACCCTCGGAAAGACATAACCCCTCGCTCTTGCATTTACGCTTATAGCCAGTTGACAGAGCTGAGAGCGATCGCAGCGGTTGGATTGGGAAACGTGCCTTCGACCTGTTTCTCGTGGATAACCCAATTCGGACGATGAGACGATGCCTCGGGATATAAGCGCCCTTGTAAGACCGGACCCCTGCATTGACGGCCGAGATCAGCTCTCTCCTTGCATGTCGGCCTAGCTACCCCCGATTGCATCTCTCCTCCGACTGGAGGAACTATCAGGAACAGGGTTGGGCGCCAACCTCCCAACTCGACGTCGACAAGATCGTCGTTCCATTTCTGTTTTCTTCTTCCTCAAAGATATTGATGCGCTTAATCCATCTTCAAACTCTTGAAGCAGCAGGAAAAATAATGTTCAAGTCCTCGAGTGGTAGGTCCCCGTAAGTCCAAGTCCCTGCACGAGCTCCTCTCCTGCATATTGGCCACAGACCTCCTCGAGTGAGATCGAGATCCTCGCTGGAGTGATGCCGTAGTCCGAGACCTCTGTACGAGCTCCTCTCCTGCAGACCGACTACTGGCCTCCCCGAGTCGACCTACACCACTTCAGTTGAGCAAGGCTCCTGAGAGCTGTCGACTCCAACAATGTTCAAGTCCTCGAGTGGTAGGTCCCCGTAAGTTCAAGTCCCTGCACAAGCTCCTCTCCTGCATATTGGCCACAAACCTCCTCGAGTGAGATCGAGATCCTCGCTGTAGTGATGCCGTAGTCCGAGACCTCTGTACGAGCTCCTCTCCTGCAGACCGATTACTGGCCTCCCCGAGTCGACCTACACCACTCCAGTTGAGCAAGGCTCCTGAGAGCTGTCGACTCCAACAATGTTCAAGTCCTCGAGTGGTAGGTCCCCGTAAGTCCAAGTCCCTGCACGAGCTCCTCTTCTGCATATTGGCCACAGTCCTCCTCGAGTGAGATCGAGATCCTCGCTGGAGTGATGCCGTAGTCCGAGACCTCTGTACGAGCTCCTCTCCTGCAGATCGACTACTGGCCTCCCCGAGTCGACCTACACCACTCCAGTTGAGCAAGGCTCCTGAGAGCTGTCGACTCCAACAATGTTCAAGTCCTCGAGTGGTAGGTCTTCGGAAGTCTAAGTCCCTGCACGAGTTCCTCTCCTGCATATTGGCCACAGACCTCCTCGAGTGAGATCGAGATCCTCGCTGGAGTGATGCCGTAGTCCGAGACCTCTGTACGAGCTCCTCTCCTGCAGATCGACTACTTGCCTCCCCGAGTCGACCTACACCACTCCAGTTGAGCAAGGCTCCTGAGAGCTGTCGACTCCAACAATGTTCAAGTCCTCGAGTGGTAGGTCCCCGTAAGTTCAAGTCCCTGCACGAGCTCCTCTCCTGCATATTGGCCACAGACCTCCTCGAGTGAGATCGAGATCCTCGCTGGAGTGATGCCGTAGTCGAGACCTATGTACGAGCTCCTCTCCTGCAGACCGACTACTGGCCTCCCCGAGTCGACCTACACCACTCCAGTTGAGCAAGGCTCCTGAGAGCTGTCGACTCCAACAATGTTCAAGACCTCGAGTGGTAGGTCCCCGTAAGTCCAAGTCCCTGCACGAGCTCCTCTCCTGCATATTGGCCACAGACCTCCTCGAGTGAGATCGAGATCCTCGTTGGAGTGATGCCGTAGTCCGAGACCTCTGTACGAGCTCCTCTCCTGCAGACCGACTACTTGCCTCCCCGAGTCGACCTACACCACTCCAGTTGAGCAAGGCTCCTGAGAGCTGTCGACTCCAACAATGTTCAAGTACTCGAGTGGTAGGTCCCCGTAAGTCCAAGTCCCTGCACGAGCTCCTCTCTTGCATATTGGCCACAGACCTCCTCGAGTGAAATCGAGATCTTCGCTGCAGTGATGCCGTAGTCTGAGACCTCTGTACGAGCTCCTCTCCTGCAGACCGACTACTTGCCTCCCCGAGTCGACCTACACCACTCCAGTTGAGCAAGCCTCCTGAGAGCTGTCGACTCCAACAATGTTCAAGTCCTCGAGTGGTAGGTCCCCGTAAGTCCAAGTCCCTGCACGAGCTCCTCTCCTGCATATTAGCCACAAACCTCCTCGAGTGACATCGAGATCCTCGCTGGAGTAATGCCGTAGTCCGAGACCTCTGTACGAGCTCCTCTCCTGCAGACCAACTACTGGCCTCCCCGAGTCGACCTACACCACTCCAGTTGAGTAAGGCTCCTGAGAGCTGTCGACTCCAACAATGTTCAAGTCCTCGAGTGGTAGGTCCCCGTAAGTCCAAGTCCCTGCACGAGCTCCTCTCCTGCATATTGGCCACAGACCTCCTCGAGTGAGATCGAGATCCTCGCTGGAATGACGCCGTAGTCCGATACCTCTGTACGAGCTCCTCTCCTGTAGACCGACTACTTGCCTCCCCGAGTCGACCTACACCACTCCAGTCGAGCAAGGCTTCTGAGAGCTGTCGACTCCAACAAATACTCAAGTCCTCGAGTGGCAGGTCATATTAAGTCCAAATCCTTGCACGAGCCCCTCTCCTGCGCATTGGCCAACGACCTACTCGAGTTAGACCAAGTTTCTTGGCGGGATGATGCGAGCAGCATTGGGGCGAGTATGCACGCACACATCGGCGAATATGCGAGTATGACATAGCAAAGTACGAGTATGATATGACGAGTAGCTACGGGCGAGTACCGGGGTGCGAGTTATGAAGAGCGACTACGGTCGTGCGAGTATCAACTACGCGATTATGAATAAACGCCTACGTACGAGTAAAGCGTCATGAACACTCGTCCTCCTCGAGTCTACGAGCCTAGCGAGTATTAGCAGCAGACAAGCGAGTAAGAAATGAACAACATGGTAACTTAAACTTGTATATATATTTCTTTCAAAAATTACAAGTTAGAGGAGATCTGTTACAAAAAAGAGGCTAACTATATCATACGAGTATGAGGAATATCAGCGAGCAACTAGAACTCATCGTCGCCAGTATCAGACCGATATTCCTCATCTCCAATGTCGACGTCCTCTTCCTCGCCGCTACCGGCGCCGGCGCCGGCGCCGCCGCCAAAGCCCGATAATGGTGAAGGCAGGCGATCTGGCGAGACTGTCTTGGCGAGTAGCTCAGGGATGAGTTCGTCAACTGTGAACACCTTCTCCCCCTCGTCAAGCTTCCCGCTAATCCTCAGCCTCGCGAGGACGACGATGCCTGCCGCACGGGCTATCTCGCGGCGAACCGACGACCTCTCTTCCCACAAAATGCGAGATCGCTTGATAGCGTAGTGAGGATCGTCCTCCGGCCGTTGCTGAGGAGCAGAGGAACTCGCGCCGGCTTCTAAAATGGCCAGACGAGATTCCATCTCGGCCGCGCGGATTTGGGCTGCCTCCAGATCAGCCCGAGACTTAGCGAGTTCCGCCTCATACTCGGAGAGCTTTTTGGCGGTTTCCATCTCGGCAGCCTGCGACAAAGAACGGAGTCAGCAAAAAGAATCACGTGGGGCGACATCGACGTCGCGCGTAGAGGCGACTTACCTCATAATCTCGCCAGCGAGTAGATTCCATGCCGAGATCAATCGCCTTCTTACTGACGATCTTCAAGGTTTTTGTCCTCTCCAACATCCTCCTCGCCGCGAAATGATTTAATTCGACGGCTCGTGCGAGCGAGCAGGCCGCCCGCTGGGCGAGTTCCTTCTCGCTGAGATCCAGCATCGACTCGGCGTCGCCGCGCCCATACATCGCATGGAGGACGGCAAAGGCCTCCCCCTTGTCCTCCCCTTCCTCCGCCCAGGAGGGGAGGTTGGTGCTCAACGTCACCAGATGCTCGTCCGCCGCCCAGGTCACCAACGGGCGACCATAGACGTCCACCGCGTCCAGCCCCAGGTTGAAATTGGGGTGGAAGTGGGGAAGCCGAGCATAGCGCGGCGAATCCTGGTCGTCAAGATGCGGCGACGACACCTTCTGTTTCTTGGTCGCGGGGCCCGGCGACCTGGCTTTGCCTTTGCCTTTGGCGAGTTTCTTCTTCTCGCCGATATCAGCCGGCGAGTGGGCGCTCAAAAAGCGAGGTGACGATTTCTTTGGCTGGAGGATGCGGCCTCGCCGGGAGCTCGTTTGGCTCTGTAAAAGGCCGAGTAATGTAAACAAACAACTATCGCGACGAGTATGCAACAGACGTTCATCGCTAAGATTTACCTTCATTGTAATGGACCTCGAACAACGTATTGACGTTTAGTCGCCAAAAGATAACATCGAACCGGCGACCTCGGAACGATTCGACGAGTTGCTCGCGCACACCCTCCAGTATCGGTGGAAGGAAGGCGACATCAGCAGGCTGGTGCGGCCTTCCCTGGACGTCACCAAAGTCGCCTTCAACGACGACTATCATCTCGCTCCAGCGATGTACTTTATTCGCCGTCCCCACCAGGGTACATACATGGCTGCTGAAATATACCACGCCCTCGGCAGTCGCGGCGAAGGCGAATATTTTGCGGAAGACGGAAAGATCGAAGATGATCCTCTCCTCGCGCAAGTAACAAAGGAACCCACATGATGATGGCGACGCCGTTGGGGTTGATCTGCGCGGGGACTATGCCGAAGTATCGGAGAATATCGCAATACTCCGGCCACAGTGGAAGTCGCAGACCGACGTCAAAGTGGCGAAGGGGAAGAACCAGCGCGCCCTCGATATAGGTGTTGAGTCGCTCGCTACGGCTCGGGAGCCTGGCCGAGTATCCCGCGGGGAGGATCCTTTCCCTAAAGCTCTCTAAGTCGCGCTCGGTGGTGATCGACTTCTTGAAAGCCGCATCCGCAAAGTTGGCGGCATGGGCTTGACAGCGAGCACTGACGTCATCTCCAACCATCTTGCGAGTTTTAAAGAGGAGAAAAAGAAGGAAGAGCGAGGAGCAAAGCAAAGTCGCAGCACGCGAGCAGGAAAAGATACTCGCGAGCTAGGGGTTCAAAAGCACAACAGCGTACTTATGTCCTACCTACCCCCTCTATTTATAGGCGCTAAGGGGGGGGGGGGTATATCATCCTTACGGCGAGTATCAGACCAAGTCGCGCCCTAAGTCAGTAATCCGACTCCGTTCCGTAGGTCACACAAAACAGGTAAAACACGATCGCAACCTGCAGAACAAACTCGGCACAATCCAGACAAGATGTCGCACAAACATTGAAGACAGTAAAAAATTAATAACGGTGCGAGATCTAAGTTCGCTTATTACAAATCAGTAAACGTTCATCAAGCCGCACTTGGCGAGTTCCAAATAGAAGAAAAAAAAAAGAAAAAATTCTAAGGCCTAGGACTCTCTGGGGGAAGGGGATGCCGCCCGACCCAACCCATCTCGCGTGCCCGCCGGAAGTGCTCCGTCGCCATCGCTATCGCGTCATCGCTGAGCCGAAACTGCTCCTCCATCCTCGTCAACCGGCCGACAGAGTCCATAATCGCGCGAATGCCGACAACCTCATCAAGGACGAGCTGGAGGCGATGGTTGTTAATCGCCAGCTGACGATCATTCTCCTTTACCATATGGAAGCGGGATTCGTAGCTCTCCAGCGTACTCTTGAGCTCTTCCATCTTCGCCATCCGCACTTCCAACGATGATATTCGGCGATGAGGCTCGCAGATCGCCAGCTGGTCAAACTTGCTCTCCAGCTCCAGGTAGGCGCGAGCAGCAGCACGACGATATTCCATGCCCGGTAACCCCATGACATCGATAAAGGCCGCCCCCGGAGTCGCCGGCCGATCTGACAGCAAATGAAAATCGCCAGATTAGACAGATATTTAGCCGCCCTATACGACATCAATAGCGATACATACCGCTGCGAGGAGACCTAGATCGGCGAGGAGATCTAGATCGGCGAGGAGAGGATCCGCGAGTTGGCTCATCTCGCCGGCTTGAAGATGACCCACCAGCGTGCTCGGCCGCCTTGCCTTGCCCGCGTCCCCCTTGTCCAGGATTCGCAACTTTTGGCGGAAAGTAGCTCGGCCTCGGCTTGACCGGCTTACTACCCGCGCGATGTGATGAAGTAGGCGTAGGGAGCGACGAACTCGCCGGTGGCTGAGGATTCTTCAGCGGAGGAGGCGGAGGAAGTCGCATCGTGGCGACTTGAGAAGGCGCGACTAGAGGCGACGACAGCGACAAGGATACGTTCACCGACTGGATGGTGGCGACGTTTGTAAGAGGCGGCGGCGGGGGTAGCGAGGAGCTCGCCTCAGGCAGAGAAGACCTCGCCGGAAGCAGTGCAGAACTCGCGGCGGGCGGAGCAGAACTCCTCGCAGGCAGCGCAGAACTCGCCGGGAGACCCTTACTCACCGGCGGATCCTTCTTGGGCAGAGGGTCCTTCGGCAAAGGATCCTTGCTCGCCAGGGTCGTCTTCCTCGGCGGAGGAATCTTCGACGACGGTTCCTTGCTCGCCGAAGGAACCGAGGCCTCAGATGTTCTTTTGCCGCCGATATTGATCCGCACCGTGTGCGCGGTCTTTACTTGTCTCCCGGCGGGAACGGCGACCAGCGGCGCGGAGCTCAACGGGGCGACATTCAGAACCGCGCCAGCGCCCCTCGAGGGAGAATCTGCGAGTATCATGGTCAAGTTAGCAAATAATAGAAACAACCGTCAGAACAAGAAAGCATCTCGGCAAAAATGACAACCTGGCAGGTCGACGATGTCAACCCGCTGCGGCACCGGAGTGGAGGCGAGTTCCGGGGCCAGAGTCGTGGCGAGCTCTGGTATGACGAGCGAGTCGAGGAAACTCGCATCAGAAACGACGACATTGGGAATGTCATCAAGTCCCAAGTCGCTGAGCAACTGTTGCGTGCTGGCAGAGCGCACGGGGTTGCTGGTGGATGCCGCGGGTTGAGAAAGAGGTGACAGCGAGATATCATCACCAGAGGCGGGTTTCTTCTTGGACTTTTTAACTTTCTTCTTCTTGAGGGGGGGTAAGTCGGCAACGGCGTCCTCCTCGCGCGGTCGTTTCGGCTTAGTGACGCCAATAACACCAGTCAGCGCGGCGAGACTATCATGAAGAAACTTCACAGCGTCCGACATTATGCGCGAGTTTTAGAGATCCGGCTAAAGAACTAGGCCCCCCTATTTATAGAGATCGGCAAGCAGCTACAAGAGGCGAGTAACCCAGATACTCGGCAGAGCAACTCGCCGAATAAGTGTTGGATGTTTCTTTCCGAGCTCCGATGTCGCTCAGAAAGAGCGGAGATTGTGTACAACCCGTATTCGTCGAGAGTGGGCCCTACCACAGCCAGGTCAGCAGAAGTCAAGGTCAACAAGTCAAGGCAGGAGTCAAAGTCAGCATTCAAGATCGCGGAAGGCCTGAGCGAGTATAAGCGAGCTCCCCTCGCATACTCGCCAGGTAGGCGATTAGGCAAGATACTCGCCCAGCCCGTGCGAGTTCCTTTAGAAGTCGCCTAGTCGCCAGGGGGTGGGGTATAAATATGACCCCCCCTCCCCTTGCATTTGCCTATAAATAGGACCCCAGGGGTACGAGGTGGAGCACTTGAAATCGTCGGCAGGATACTCGCGCGCTTCAGTTTCGGGATACTAGCTAAATCTTTGGATTCCTTTTCCTTGGAGAGCAAGTCGCGACCTTGCGACCTCGCCAGCTAGCTTCCCTCGTACCCAGTTCGGCCATCCTTGGTTGAGAAGGGGCTGCTCCTTTCGAGCATCCGGGTACGTGGTGGGTTCTTCCTGCCGCAACATCTGGGGTCCTGTTTGACCCGTTTCTTCGTTCTAGTCATCTTTGCCGTCTGATCTACCTTCTGAGCCAGTAACCTTAGGCGGGTTTGGTCCGAATTTTGAGGTTGAGATTTTTCCTGGCTTCAACAGCTGAGGCTGAGCGGGAGGACTTGGTCTTTGATGATGAGTTATTAACTCGGGGCACAGTTGCTAGTGCCACTGGAGTTGAAGAAAACATTTATCGCACACGATTATCGAAAGGAAAAAATATGGCTCCTATGACTACAAAGACACTTGAGAAAAAGAGCATTTCGAAGATTAAAACTCCTACTTCATTAGTCATTATAGAGGCTACTACTCCATTAGTTATTAAAGAGGCTAATACTCCATTAGTTCTCAGAAATGTTGATGATGTCGATGAAGAGAAAGTTGAATACAACGAAGAAGAAGAAGATTATAATTATAGTGGAGAAGACGATTAAGACATAGTCTTTTCAGAGGATGAGTAACTATGCGAGAAATAGATTATTTAAATTTCAGAGTATTTTAATTATTTTATTTAAATTATACATTAATAGATGTTTTCTGATTACACAAATAATAATATTTTTCAGGACTGATTTTCAAATGGTGCCTCTCGATCTTCTGATCGGACCACTTAATATCGTTATTTGATTGTCACTTCGATCTTCTGGCTGAAATATTTGATGTTGCATATTTGATTAAAGTTTTATTTATGTTATTGAACTTTGGTGTGCTTTGTACATTTCCCTTCCTTTTGTTGTGATTTTTCATGTTAGCATTTTACTCTCATTTTGCTCAATATAAATTTTGATGTGGTATTACTTTTTCTATATTAAGAGTGTTTGGTTCATGCCGTCGTACTGATGCCACGTTTTGAAATAACATTATAATTTCATATGAAGGTAATCTAGTTGTTGGCCTAAATTGGTGGGTAAGTTAGTTCAGTTTTCTGTTCTTGTAGTGCAAAGGTTGCTTGAATTGAAGAACCAAATTTAGTTCACATTACAAAGAATGAACTAACATGCAGTTATATGACGACTATTCTGATATTTGTGTGTTTTTATGGACTGTCTTTATGGATTAGAACCTGCTTATGTTTAATGAACTACATTTTTGTAGTATTTAGTTCCAATTTCAATAATTATAAAATTTCAGCGAATTGGACGTCCAATTGGCTCAATTTCAGCGAATTGGGCGCCCAATTGGCTCAATTTCAGCGAATTGGGCGCCCAATTTGCTCAATTTCCTTTTCCCCCATTATTGCGCCTCACGTGCCTCAGGCGCGCGCCTAGGCTGCAGGGCCCCTTTGCGCCTCGGTGCGTCTTGCGCCTTTGACAACACAGAGAGCTATATATGGAGCAACCCGACGATTTTGAGGCCAAGAGCAAGGAGCATTTAGTCTGCCAACTCAGGAAGAGTTTTTATGGGTTGAAGCAGGCACCCAGAAAGTGGTATAAGAGGTTTGACTCATTTATGCTGAAGAGCAAGTTCCAGAGGACCAGACATGATCACTGTGTTTATGCGAGGAAGACTGATAAGGCCCGTACTGTTCTGCTGCTGTACGTGGATGACATGCTGATTGATGGTGATGATAAGTCGAGCATTGCTAAGCTGAAGAAGGAGCTTAATGAGTCCCTTGGGATGAAGGACTTGGGACCAGCTCAGAAGATCCTGGGGATGAAGATCACAAGAGAACGGGGTGCATGTTAGTTGTTGCTATCTCAGGTTGAGTATGTTGAGAAAGTGCTAAAGCGGTTCATGATGGAGAAGGCCAAGCCGATAGCTACTCCATTGGGTGGACACTTCAAGCTATCATGTTCTCAGTATCCTTCATCTGAGAAGTGGAGGAGATGAGCCAAGTTCATTATGCATCTGCTATGGGGAGTTTGATGTATGATATGGTCTGCATGAGGCCATACATAGCTTATATAGTGGGGGTAGTGAGGAAATACTTGGCAAACCCAGGAAAGATCCATTGGGATGCGGTGAAGTGAATACTCCGATATCTCAGAGATACTTCAGGCTACTGTTTGCAGTATGATGGACGGTCACCGACCCTTATTGGGTTCTCTAATTTAGATATGGCAAAAGATAATGACTCCCGGAGGTCCACATCAGGCTTTGAGGTTACATTTGCAGGGGGAGCTGTGTCATGTCAATCGAAGTTGCAGAAGTGAGTGACACTGTCGACGACGGAGGCAGAATACATCGATCTTACAGAGGCGTCGAAAGAGATCTTGCGGATGAAGTTCATGCTTGTACTTGGACTCCATCAAGATGAGATCACTGTTTTCAGTGACAGCCAGAGCTGTATTTTTCTGGCTAAAAATCCCGCCTACCACTCCAAGACAAAGCGCATTGATGTGAGGTATCATTGGATACAGGATGCCGTCGAGGAGAAAATGTTGAAGGCGGAGAAGGTCCACACGGAAGAAAATCCTTTAGGTATGATGACAAAGGTCTTGTCAAAGGAGAAACAAGGGTTCTGCCGGTCGCTGATCGACATAGTGACTATCCGAAGATGTCAGGTATGGAACTCCTATTTATGGTCTGGAGGGGGAGTTTGTTGGTGTCCAGCCCCTAAAGAGAACGAAAACAGATCAGGTTCTGGAGCTATGTTGCTGGAGAAGTCACTGTTGCAGTTTGCTGATTCTGGCGCTATCACTCGGCGATATTGCTATCACCAACGATAACATATTTTTGTGATAATGGCCATGGCATCGTGTGAGTGGGTTATGGAATTGTGTGATGCCGTATGACGTCGTTTGATGCCCTATAGCATCGTGATGAGTCCTTTGCTCTATGGCGTCGTGTGCAGGGCTATGACATCGTGTGATGTCCTTTGATGTCGTGTGAAGCCCTTTGGCATTGTGTGAAGGTTTTTTGAGTGCTGATGGTGTAGAGGACGGAGCCTGTTCTGTCAAAACGCAATTTCTGACATCTGATTGTTTGGGGCTTGATCTAAGGGCCTGATAGTCTCGTCCTTTACCCTAAATAGGTCGCGGCCTATTCCAGAACAATTAATTGCAGTTTTCTTGAGCCGTCAGAGAGAAAAAAAAACTAGACTTCTGTTTTGGAGAAGAATGTGCTTTCCGCCATTGTTGCCAGAGGAGTTCTTCAGGAAGAAAAACAAGTTTCTCACCACCGGTGTTCTTCCTTTTCACTGTAAGGAGTTTTTGCTCACTTTGTCTTCGTTTGTTTTTGGGGCTCGAGAAGAGATTTGAGTTTTTCTGTTTCCTTTCTTAAAAAAAGTTATTTTCACCGTGGGTTGTGAGAAGGAGATTCAATCTGTGAATCCAGGGGGATCTAGGTTGGACAAACCAAATATTTTTCTGTTGTAATCCATATTATTATTATTATAGTGAATTGTTCGTGCGCACCGCCCCATGATTTTCCCTCATCGATTTGTGAGAGGTTTTTTCACGTAAATTTTTTGTGTCCTCTGGTTGTGTGTATTTTTTCTTGTTGTTGCTGAGTTTTTTTTTTGTGAGTCAGGATCACACAAGCACAGTGAGATATTCAGTTTCCCGACAATTGTTGCAAGTTTTATACATTTTTTCTTGTATTTCGATTCTACCCCCCCCCCCCCCCCCCCCCCCCCCCCCCCCCCCCCCCCCCCGTGTAAGAGCAATGGTGACAATCTTCGATGGATGTCTTTTATTTGGAAATAAATGTTTTACTTCTTTTTCTTCCGTGTATTGTGTTGGACTAGAGGTGTTCAAAAAGCCTAGGCTTGAAATGCTTGCATGGGTCCGTCTTGGAAAAATCCTGATTAGGCCTTGTGCAAGATTAGGCCGGGCCTTGGGGGCCTAAGTATGTAAACTTAGCTATTTTAGCGGGCAAAAAATATTTTGAAATTTTTTTGCCTTCATCATCTCGCAACTATTGATTGATCTTTTTGGTAGAGAATTCAACCATTGCTTGGCTTTGTGGCATAAAAAAAGTCTTTAGCCACATTTCATTGCTCATGACCCCGTGACCCTGTTATTTTTTATTCTTTGAAGTGTCACATATTTCCAAAAATTAGGCTATATGATCTCTTGGGAGCCTCCTTAATAACTTAGACATCTTCGCTTGGATAACAACCAACATGTCCGGAGTGCACTTCGATATGGCCTGTCATCATCTCAATATTGATCCAGCCTCCATGCCGATCATGTAGAAGCGTTGCAACGATATACAAATTATGCAACATATGCAAATGATAAATAAATAACTGAATAATCTTACTAGTGGAATTCCCTAAAGATGGGTGGTTTATACAGAGGTTCTTTGGGCGCTGTGTAAAAATACATGTCGAGTGTGCGACGAACACTTAATTGATTGTAAGAGACAATGACACTAGATACAAATTCATGAGGCGTCAAATGATTTTCAAGAAATGTGACCGTCGGGAGGCTCACACGGCTGTGTACAGAAGAATTAGTTGCAAATGCAATGCAATGATCACTTAAAAGGATATCTAAGACATCAACACAAGGGGGTCACTCTGGAATGTGTCGATTGCCTCCAAAAAGGTAAATCTCATCAATTGGCTACCTCAGAGGTGTGCAAATATATTTGTCAAAAATGTAAGGGACTATCCGATGGATTCCTAAAACATCGCGAGTTTCCCCAACCGTAGGAGATGAGGCAACTACATACTCAATGCTAGTTTCAATATCCTCACTCAAGGTAGAACTAAGGGATTGGCTTGAAGAGACATCAAGTATTTGGTACTCGTATGCCAGTGGCTCAACTAAGTTGCATTCTCATCAAAAAGTGGTGGTTCATCCAGGGGCTCAACGGGAGGATCAGTATAAAACTCATCGTCTTGGTAGTGCTTGCCCCGATGATCGCTAGTAAGAGTGGTAACCACAACTTGGTCGCTAATCAACTCTTGTCTTTCACTCACAGTATGAATCGAGAAAATAAAGTGAGGCTTAGAAAAATCGCTACTCATGATGAGCTCAATGTGGGGGAAGTTATGGATAGGTCTAGGGGTATGATGCTAGTAGAAATATCAGTGAACAAATGCTCATTAGGTCTAAGTAGGGGGTAAGGACCAAGGGCACGGTGTCCCATCACATCAGATTCACTATGATATGCGCTAGCCATATCAAGGTCTAAAACCAAGAGCACGAACTTGCATTGCTTGAAATAAAAATACAATCGGGAGACAAGCTCCTGCTCTCCAAGGCATCCCCTCTCCAAAGGGAGACCAAAGACCAACACTCTGAAGTTGATCCCTCACAGGGCTCCTTATATAGATGGAGGCTCCACTCCAGGACAAAGATTCAACATGAAAAAAAATACCTAAAAACACATGCGTATCAATACACTCGTCATGAAAAGGGACCTTGTCCGATAAGACTCGGACATCTTCTTTGGTGGGCGAATCAGGTCAAACATCAGAAACGCAAAGGGATCGTGGTGGGCTAGTTGCTGAAGATTTGTGGTACAAGTAACCGAAATGGGCGTAGAACTCTGTATGGGATTGCTTGAGAGGTGAAACAATGTCATGTCCACAAAATATCTCATCCTCAAGGTCAAGTGAGGTGATGCCAATTAGGCCAGGGACTCGGTCGGAGGTCGTATGCTATGTTGACTGATGGCTAACAACTTTCAGATTTTGAACGAGGTTCGTGGGGCCGGACATTAGGTCGATGAGGAGTAGGTAGTGATAATTTGGGAGGAAACCCAATGGGAAGACTGGTCGAAGTGGGAGAGTGACAAGTTGTGAGGGTAAGGTAATATTGAACTCGAGAGATGTTGGAAAGAGCAGTCAGGAGATAAGAGAGCTGACAGGGGGGCGTGTGACTCCAAGAAACGGTGTGTAGTAGAAAAAACATGTGTCTCCATGTGAAAGGCTGACGAGCCACCAGGTGGTGCCTTTGTTATGGATATGTCAGAAGGCGAGTGGATTGGAGGGAAACTAGTGCAAATCTAAAGTTTGTATGTATTAGGGGGTGCGTGCTGCGGTCCGCAATGAAAGAACGAAGAGGGTGTTGGGAAAGGAGGAAGAAACAACAGTTCCACTAGTTTAAGACCCAATAAGGGGTGGCGGTGGGATGGAGGGAAGATGAGGCTCGTTGGGAAGCAGAGAGGCAGGAATGAGCTGTAAGGGGCATGTTGAAGAATCCGACGACGAAGCCCAAGTGTCATGGCCATGAGGTTATCCATGCCAACTTCAATTTGATTGCATCGAGCATTTACCGAGTTCGGAAGAAGAGACATGAAAGATAAGGAGTGGGATGGCAGATGGGATGCAGAACAACGCTTTGGAGGGTTGTTGAGATGATGTAGGAACCGTCAGAATGTTGTCAGATCCGCAAGAGGGCTGTTGAAATGTTGCAAGAGCCGCAAGAGGGCGCAGAAGGGGGTGGAATAGGGTCGCTGAAAGGCAAAGGGGAGTGCGGGTAACCGACTGGATGCTGACAGAGACATTGAAGGACGCAGGAGGACTCCACAAGGCTGCATGAGCGCTCCAAGGGTATCCAGACACAAAAGTGGCAGAAAACAATGTTGGGTGCAGCTGGATTGGCGGTGTTTGCGTCTATTGTGAGGGAATAGTGTCTGGCAAACGAATAACAACAACGAACGAGTAGGTTGGGGCATCAACCAGTATTTTCGGTTGGATCGGGGCCATAATTGGTGAGGTGAGTCTCAGAAAATGACCAGGTCAAATGGCGTATTCCGAACAGAGGTCAGACTCGCAGGTGCTTGTAGTCAATGTGGGGTTGGGGGAAACGATGGTCGACCGACAACGAGGTGGCATGCTAGAGCGGGCATGAAACTCGTATTCCCGTCTGGATCGGGTCTGCAGATGATGTGATAGTTCTGTTTGCCAGGCGCGTCCGAAATCGAGGGAAACGTGTAAATGGTGACAGTCGCGGAATAGACGGGTTGTCCAATTAGGGTTTCAGCCGAAACCCTAAATTAGCGGAATGCCTGACCAATTGATACACGCTAGCTGTATCATGATCTAAAACCAAAAACACGAACTTGCATTCCATGAAATAAAGATATAATTTGGAGACAAGTTCCTGCCAAGGACCTTGAGCTGGGTCCTCCAAGACACTTCTCTCTCCAAAAAGAGACCAAAGATTAACACACTCAAGATGATCCCTCACAACCCAAGGGACTCTATATATAGATGGAAGCCCCACTATAAAACAAAAACACTACATGAAAAATATCTAAAGACATGTGCATATAACACTATGTTGCTCATAGCAACTCTCTTTCTTCCCCCCGCTAGTCGTTACAATTTTACTCGTGATCGGTATTGTATGGCACACATTCTAAATAACTCACCTATCACTGATCTTGAAGGGGCATGATATCTCAATATTGAGCGTCTTGCCATTTTTGTCCATAGGGACACAAGTTGGAAAGATAATAGCTCGGGATTGGAAGGACATGCTCTAGAAGATCTCAGACTATATTCATGATGAAGTGCGAGTTGATATACTTGAACAATGGAATCTCATGATGAATGCTCAATTCTGCGTAGATCGTGGTTCGAAGTCGGAAGTGAAATCTCGAAGCTGTTGCGGCGGGCTCCTTTTGGATGATGCTGTTTACTAGTAGTTTGTCAAAACAATCCATATACTAGGCAACAAACACAGATGATTGTTGAATGATAATATTTGCTTGAAGAGGTCATTCTTATATGATGTTGATAGATATATTTGACACAATCTACATTTCATTTCCACCCAGCAAGTAATGGGGCAGAAATGACATCACTTCACTGCCCTCTCACTGCTATCCCAATACACTCGTTGACTTATTAGTCGACATTTTGGAAATCTGGTGCGATGCTCACCGAATAACTCAAACCAATATTGATAGAATTTTATTTCCACGAGTCAATAGCTAAATGACTTGGGACTCGAGAAGTCATCGATCGGTTAGGTAACTCTACAAAACCGACACTTAAAATCCTCTTTGAAATGATCATAATTGTCAATGCCCTTGGCGCAGTTGAATCGTATCGAAGGGTCAACATGATCCTTACATGCGAGCAAGGTTGTAAATGTCGGATGTCGGGTTCATGTCGGTTTGAGTTTGAATTGTCGTATGTCAGATTGCGGGGATATATCAAAGATATTTTATAATATCGATTTTTAATATTTAAATAAATTTAAGAGTATAAAAATATTTTTTTTGTAAATAAGCAAAAATGTACACACAATGTATGTTTATAAACTATGCAGTTAACATGTAATAAAATTATAATACAACACACAACAACATCAAGCCTTTATCCCACTTAATAATAAAATTATAATATACTAATTAAATATTAAAGTCAATAAACTCAATTTTGCATATTAATAAATGATAAATATTGAAGAAAATAACTTGCCTTTAATAGTTGAAATCTTCTAATCAACTAGCACCATCCAATAGTTTCATGACATGAAGTCTTCTAATAGGTACTTGGATTTTCTCTGTTTCTCCCTCATCTCATACGGAGTTGGTCATTTCATCCCAGAGCCACGTTGATCTACAACATGCAACATTTCTTGAAAGAAAATGCTATATAGAGCATTTAAGGAATGCCCATTTCGTATACCTACCTAGCAATATATAGAGCTGCGCAATCTCTTGCTTTCTTCTTTAACTTGCTTTTAATCGTTCTTTGTGAACTTTTTTCCGACTCAATAAATTGATCCATTGGACCTTTACCTCCCAGTACATACAAACAAATTCCTCTGTGAACAATCGAGATATGCGTCCTCTCCAACAACGACCTCATCCAATCTACTCTGTAACATACTACTTTTCACCAGCTTACTAGTTTGTGCTGCTGCTGCAAGGGTTGCTTCAGCTTTTGCTCTGACATCGGTTGGAACTTGAGAGCATGACTTTACATTGTTCTTAATCCCCGCCAGTTGATGTTTGAACCATGTTATACCCCCATTTACGACTTGCTTGCAGTAATTGCAACAAATTCTATTGGTATCAGTTGCAACCACTTTCTTTCCAAATGCCCAAAATGTATCTCTACTGATAGAATCTGAAGCATTGGTGGCTTTACTAAAAGTCAGAGGAATACATTCTATGATTCAACAACAAACAAATGGATCAAATAAAATAATTGTAACATCAATAATAATGTGAATGAATGAATTTATAAAATAATTGCAACATCAGTAATATAAGGTCGGTTTGGCAAAACCCAAAATATTATACAATTTTTGCAACATCAGTAACCCAAATTTATAAACACAAAAATAATAAGCAGCACCATGTCATGTCCTCACCAATCACTATTCATTCATACGTTGCAATTTGCAAAATCATATTTCACCAATCACCATTCATGATTAAATCTCACAAAGAAGAACCGTACTCATCATATGTTGCAAAATATTGTAAAATTTTGGATTATTTATATGTGATATTCATGAATCATCATTACATCATTTGTTGCAATAATATTAACTAGAAAACACCGTCAAACTTTAATCCCGACCAGCCAAAATGTCAGCAAAAATGCTAGAAAATACTAGGTCTGCGACTGAAATGTAGAACAATCCCTAAAATGCCAAACAGACCCTAAAATGCTAGAAAAAATTCCAAAATATTATACACATGAAATATTACTGTACTGTATGTCAGAATATGATAGTGAATATTAGATATTGCACATAAAAAAATACAAGAAGAAACTGGTAAAAAATTGATCGTAGATAGGTTGCTGAAGGAACAGGTAAATTTAAGTAGAAGAAGACACTACCAGTCACCTGATTATAGAGTGACAAGCTAAAATTTCACAAAAATTCCAACCACACTCTAAAATGTCAGAAGAAATCAAAATAATTACAGAAGAAATCAAAATAATTACAGAAGAAATCAAAATAATGCTAGAAGAAATCAAAATAATGCCAGAAGAAATCAAAATAATACCATAAGAAGTACAAAAATGGCAGTAGAAATGAAGAAATGCCAGAAAAAATCCAGTTAGTAGCGCCAACAAGGGAAGAGAATGCTCACAGTGCAATGTCGCAGGAGACGAAGCTAGGCCAGAGATAGCGGACCGACAGAGATAGAAGTTTCTACGCTAGGGAAGAGGAAGACCCGTCGAAACAATGGCAGAATCAAAAGGAGAGTCGCCGTCGCAGCCGTAGCACATCACTGAGAGGGAGAAACAGAAGGCGTCGGGCTAGGGTTGGAGTGCGGGACTGAAGCGTCGGGATTCAAATTAAAAATAAAACTCCCGTTATTTTGTTGATAGTGCCCGAAGCTTGTATGTATTATTCCAGTATGTAAATACAAGGAGAGAATACAAATATATAGGAGAGAAGAGAGAAGAATAAATCCTATACATGATGTGGGACTAAAGAAGGAGGAGAAAAGAAAATAAATAAAGTGGGCCATCAAATGGGCCTTTTACATGGGCTTTTCCAATACTCCCCCGCAAGCTGGAGCGTACAAGTCGTATGCGCCAAGCTTGGATAGGCACTGGTAGAAGAGGGTACTAGGTAGAGCTTTGGTGAGGATGTCAGCAACCTGTTCAGTACCCGGAACATGCTTGAGCTCGATCTTCTTCATGTGGACTTTCTCTCGGATGAAATGACAATCTACCTCAATATGCTTCGTTCTTTCATGGAAGACCGGGTTTTTAGCAATATGTATGACAGCTTGACTGTCACATAGGAGGAGAGCTGGTGAAGGTAGTTTAACTCCAAGGTCGGTAAGGAGACTCTCAATCCATGTGAGTTCAGAGACCACAACAGCCATTGCCCGATATTCTGCTTCTGCTGAGGATCGAGCAACCACTGCTTGTTTCTTGCTTCGCCAAGTAATCAGATGTCCTCCAATATAGGTGCAAAACCCGCTAGTAGATCGTCGATCGTCGAGGGAGCCAACGTAGTCGGCATCAGAATATGCCACTAGTATAGGAATGGAAGATGAGGTTTTGTATACAAGTCCTTGGCCAGGAGCTGTCTTAAGATATCTGAGAATGCGTTCCACAGCCTGGAGATGAGAGCTTCGAGGAGAGTGCATATAGCGACTCACAAGTCCCACAGCGAAAGATATATCAGGTCTTGTAACTGTTAGGTAGATAAGCTTCCCAACTAGACGACGGTAATATTCTGGATTTGGTAGAAGCGAATCAGAATCCGAGCTCTGAGCACATATTTTGTGATTTGCATCCATGGGAGTGTTAATAGGTTTGCAGCCAGAGTAGCCTGCATCATGAAGAAGATCCATGCAATATTTGCGCTGAGAGAGAACCAACCCATCTGACCGTCTGGCCACTTCCAGACCGAGGAAGTACCGAAGATGTCCCATATCTTTAGTTTGGAAGACGGAGCTCAGATGTAGCTTAACGGCCTGTATGCTGTCCAAGTCACTGCCAGTAATAATGATGTCGTCGACATATACCAATAGAAGAACCGTACCAGTGGCCTGGTGGCGAGTAAACAATGAGAAGTCAGCCGAGCTGCGAGTGAAGCCAATTTCCCGGAGAGCTTTGCTGAACTTGTCGAATCATGCCCGAGGGGATTGTTTGAGACCATATAGGGATTTGAGAAGATGACAAACCCGTGACTCCCCCGTGGTCTCAAACCCGGGAGGTTGTTGCATGTAAACCGTTTCCTGAAGGTCCCCATTCAGGAAAGCGTTCTTGACGTCGAGTTGAAATAAGGGCCATTGGCGATGGACAGCAACAGAAATGAGAATGCGGACCGTGTTGAGCTTAGCGACCGGAGAGAAGATCTCGTCATAGTCCAGCCCCTGTTGCTGGGTGAAGCCACGAGCAACCAAACGAGCTTTGAGCCGATCAATGGTCCCATCAGGAGCATGTTTAATGACGAAGACCCATTTGCACCCAACAAGTTTCTGGCCGGGAGGAAGGGGCACCAAGGTCCAAGTCTGGTTGGCCCAAAGAGCAGCCATCTCGTCTTCCATGGCCGCACGCCACCCAGGATGTTGAAGAGCGGCCTGGACATAAGTAGGAATAGAGACCGAGGAGAGCGAAGTAGCCAAGGTCTGAAGAGGTGGAGAGAGGCGATGGAGAGAAACATAGTCCGCCATTGGATGAGCGGTAGAGGCCGACACCGGAGCAGCAGAACACGGAGAAGCCGAGGTCGAAGCCGACTGCAGAGGAGCAACGGGAGGAAGAGGGCGACGAGTATAGACCCGAATGACGGGGGGTCGAGGAGGGTCAAGGGTGGGAGGAGGCGGAGGGATGGTGGGAGGTGACTGGACGGGAATCACCGGCCGCGGGAGGGAGGGTGTGGGAGGAGGTGGTGGTAGAAGTGGGGGCAAAAGGGGGGAGGAAGAAGGGTTGATCCTCCCGGAAAGTAACATCAGCCGATACAGAGACCTTCCGGGTGAGCAGAGAGTAGCAAACATAGCCCTTTTGGGTGCGGGAGTAGCCGACGAAGATGTGTTTGGCCGCACGGGGATCCAGTTTGTCAAGAGTGGGGCCCAGGTGATGGACAAAGCAGGTACATCCAAAAACCCGGGGGGTGAGGGGGAAGGCGGGTGTGGAGGGAAAAAGAAGACTGAAGGGGGTAGCGTTTTGGAGAACCGGGGAGGGGAGACGGTTGATAAGAAAACATGTAGTGGACACCGCAAAGTTCCAGAAGACTTTTGGAACATGCATGTGAAGCATGAGGGAGCGAGCAACATCAAGCAAGTGACGGTTCTTTCGTTCGGCGACCCCGTTTTGTTGAGGGGTGTAGGGACAAGAGGTCTGGTGAACAATACCGAAGTTTGCGCAGAGAGTGGCAAACTCGTGGCTAGTGTATTCCCGGGCATTATCAGAGCGGAAAGTTTTAATGGTGGTAGAGAATTGCGTACGAGTCTTTAACACAAACACCTGAAAGACACGAGGAAGCTCAGAGCGATCATGTAGGAGTTACAACCAGGTAGTGCGAGAGTAATCATCAATAAATGTTATAAAATAACGATAACCAAAAATGCTAGAAACTTTATACGGTCCCCAAATATCAGAATGTATTAAATCAAACGGAGCAGAGCTCCTAGTACAATGAGCGGGATAAGAAGAGCGAGGCTGTTTGCCAATAATACAAGAATCACATTTAAAAGCAGGAAGAGAAAGGTCTGGAAGCGCCTTCTGGAGGATAGGTAGAGGGGCATGCCCAAGCCGACAATGCCAATCAGACGAGGAAACAGAGGAAAGGGATGTGGGAGAGACATCGAGCAGGTAGAGCCCGTTCTGCAGTCGACCCCTACCAATGGTAATCCGCGTCTGCCGATCCTGTATAAAAAAACCAGAAGAGGTGAAGGTGATAAAGCAATTCATATCAGTAGTAAGACGACCAACAAAGAGTAAATTAAAAGGTGAGGCTGACACATAAAGAACGGAACGAAGAGAGAGAGAGAGGGAGGGAGGAAGAGATCAGCGCAGCCGGAGACCGGGACAAGCGCATCATTGGCCACAGTAATAGACGGGGGATGGGCAGCAGCAGAGAACTGGGGCGGCCGCAGGAAAGTGATATGGTGGGTGGCTCCCGAGTCCAGGATCCAGCAAGATCCGAAGGAAAGACAAGCAGTTCCTGCAGTGGAGGAGGAGACAATACCTGCATGGGAGGGGGAGGCAATGGAAGCAGAGGGTGGGTTGAGGAGCCCCTGGAGTTGTTGCAGCTGAAGGCGAAGAGCCTCAAGATCCGTACCAGTCGGAGGAGAGCTATCGGTAACAGCGGCAGTAGGCGGGCGAGGAGGGTAGCCATGTTTCTTGTGACAGACTGCTTCAGTATGACCATCCCGGCCGCAGTAGGTGCACTTGGGCCGTCCGCGGCCACCACGGCCCCGCCCACGGGAGCCCGTACGTCCACCCCGATTAAAAGAGGGTTGTGGAAGTAAAGGAGGAAGGGCCTGCTGAAGAAGGGCCGGCGAGGGTGGTGCAGGAGCCTCCGGTGGAGGGGGTACGCGAAGTAACATCTAGCAGACATCAGAGAAGGAGGGGTAGTGGGTGAAGCCAGAACCTGAGCCCGGATACTGTGCAGGTGTGGCGGGACGCGAGCCATAATCATAGCAATACAAACAGCCTCCTTCTGGGCGCGTTGGGCAGCGAGATCAGTAGTCGCGGGCTGGTGCTGAATCCAGGCCTCCGTGAGAGTTTTAGCACGGGCCACGAAGGAGGTCATGTCCAGAGCTTTGCCAACATCCAAGGCTTGAAGATCAGTGATGATGTCAAAAAGGTGCTGCAGGCTGTCCTTCCCTGAGTACAACGAATGAAGTTCATCCCACATGGCTTTGGCGGTCTCATGATACATGATCATCTGGTACGGCTCACCCTCCACCGAGTTCAGGATCCAGGTCTGGACGCGACCGTCATTTTGAAGCCAATCATCAGTAGGAGGAGTTGGTGAGCCCTGGGTAAGGTGACGTGCAAGACCCTTGGCCTGTAAGACGCGGCGGACGGAGTGGACCCAGGGGATGAAATTGGACTTGCCCGAGAGGGAAATAGTAGTAATCCGAAGCTCATCGCGGAGTTCAAGAGGAGCCACGTGGTCGGCCGGGGGTTGAGCGGTAGTGGAGTCGCTGGAGGACATGGCGACTGAGGAGGAGCAGACAGCAGAGCTCCGAGAGAACAAACCGAGCGGCAAGCAGCAGGTGAAAGGAGGTCGCGGCGGACTGGAGGAGATCGCGGCGAATTGAGGGAGATCGCGGCGAACTGGGTGAGGTCGCGGCGAACAGGAGCAGTCCTCGAAAGGAGGCCGCGGCGAATTGGAAGAGGTCGCCGCGGTGTGGAGCAGATCTCAACGGTTTAGAGCAGAGCTGGAGCAGTCCGCGACGGAGGTCGCAGCGGTTTGGAGCAGAGCTTGGAGGAGGTCGCGGCGAACTGGGGGCAGTCCGCGGAAGAGGTCGCAGCAGTGCGGAGCAGATCGCAGCGGACTGGGGCAGGTCGCTAAAAAACACCGTGACGGACTGAAGAAGAGATCGCGAGGAAGAAGCCACGCAACAAGAGAAGAGCGCACAACGGACACAAGGAGAGCCTGCAGCGGACAGGAGCAGTCCGCAAGAGACTGCGGATAGAGAGTCTGCGAGCACAGAGGCTCGAGCGGACAGAAAAGAACGGACTAGAGGGAGCAGTCCGCGAGCAAAGAGGCTCGAGCGGACACAAACAGAGAGCGCAGCGGACAGGAAGGATCGTCCGGAGCGGAAAGGAGAGGTGGGCCCCACGAGTCAGAGCAGACGATGGTTATAAGAGGCCTGAGGAGGGTGGAACCACAGAGGGAGAGAAGAGAGGCGGAAGCAGAAGGGCAGTCCGCACGAGACCAGAGCGGATGCAGAAAGGCAGTCCGCAGGGTAGCCGAGCGGACAGATGCAGAGGGGAAGTCCGCAGAGAGGCGGATGCAGAAAGGCAGTCCGCAGAGAGCCGGATGCAGAAGGGCAGTCCGCAGGAGACCGGACGGACAGAAAAAAAGCAGGTCGCAGCTAGAGGGAACCTGGCTCTGATACCATGTTGATAGTGCCCGAAGCTTGTATGTATTATTCCAGTATGTAAATACAAGGAGAGAATACAAATATATAGGAGAGAAGAGAGAAGAATAAATCCTATACATGATGTGGGACTAAAGAAGGAGGAGAAAAGAAAATAAATAAAGTGGGCCATTAAATGGGCCTTTTACATGGGCTTTTCCAATAAAACTGGAAATGCCATCAAATGAGCCTTTTACATGGCCATCAAAATAATACCATAAGAAGTACAAAAATGGCAGAAGAAATGCCAGAAAAAATCCAGTTAGTAGCGCCAACAAGGGAAGAGAATGCTCACAGTGCAATGTCGCAGGAGACGAAGCTAGGCCAGAGATAGCGGACCGACAGAGATAGAAGTTTCTACGCTAGGGAAGAGGAAGACCCGTCGAAACAATGGCAGAATCAAAAGGAGAGTCGCCGTCGCAGCCGTAGCACATCACTGAGAGGGAGAAACAGAAGGCGTAGGGCTAGGGTTGGAGTGCGGGAATGAAGCGTCGGGATTCAAATTTAAAATAAAACTCCCGTTATTTAAAAAAATCTACAGTGATTCTCGTGTATTTTTAGTTTGAAACTCGCCCTCAATATATCGGATGTCGATAACTCGCCCGATATATTACCGATAACTCGCGATATTTTACAAAGCACAATTTCTCACCAAAATATTGATATCGTTGCAGTTTGGACCTAAAACCTTCATGTCAGCCGACATCTACAACACTGCGTGCGAGTAATTGGGGGGGGGGTGATTGTTGGGTACATTGATCCAAATGACCTAGATTTGTAAGAAGTCAAACAAGTCAATGACAGACACTAGTTGTATTTGATGTGTATTTGAGTTTATGCATGTGGGTCGGTCCCTATTACACTGATTGGACAGGTGGACGCCATGCAAGCTGGTGATCACGCAGAAAAATATTACCAAGTCCACAGGCGTTGAGTGGAGCAAACTCACTCAACGACAGCTGCCTTAAGAAAGAAAGCTGGACAAAAAATTACACTAAGTTCACAGGCGTTTAGTGGAGTAAGCTCACTCAACGCCGACAGCCTTGAGAAAGAAATCTGGAGAGAAAAATATTACTAAGTTCACAGGCGTTGAGTGAAGAAAGCTCACTCAACGTCAGAAGTCAAGGAAAGATGTTGGCAAGCAAGAAATTCTACTAAGTCCACAAGCGTTGACTGAAGCCTGTTCACTCAACGTCATGAGCCAAAAAGCGCCGAGTCAGGTGTGGACAGTCAAAGCATATGCATCAGCAAGCAGAATATTCGACCAAATCCACAGGCGTTGAGTGATGTCAACTCACTCAACGCCCTATTGCTTATTCGTTGAGTAAAACTTATTCTGTCAAAGCCACTGTGTTTCTGCCAAAGAAAAAGATTCTAAGTGCAGAAACGTTGAGTGAAGCCATTTCACTCAACGTCATATTGATTCTGTCAAAGCCAAAGGAGATGGACACGAAAATCTGCCTAAGTACAAAAGCGTTGAGTGAAGCCAGTTCACTCAACGCCAAATGACTGAAAGCGTTGAGACAAGCTTCAGCAGTCAATGTCAGAAGGAAGGACAGAATTTGGCTAAGTATAAAAGCGTTGAGTGAGGCCAACTCACTCAACGCCGTCAGACAGAAGGAAAATTGGCTAAGTATAAAAGCGTTGAGTGAGGCCAGCTCACTCAACGCCGTCAGACAGCAAAAGATCAAGCTAAGACAAAAAGCGTTGAGTGAAGCTTACTCACTCAACGCTCTCAACGCCCTGATGAACTTAAGAAATGACTAAGTGCAGAATCGTTAAGTGAAGCCCATTCACTCAATGCTCTCAACGCCTGGTTGAACTGAAGAAATGACTAAGTCTAGAATCGTTGAGTTAATCCCATTCACTCAACACTCTCAACGCCTGAAGTAATTCTGAGAATTTGGCTAAGTCTAGAATGGCTGACGTCAGCATGAGTCAACAAAAGTCAACAAAGTCAATGCAGTTTAAATTTCGTTGCGGGAAAGATGGAGTAAGCCATTGATGGCGCCGGCGGCTAGCTTTTGTCGTATCCTGCAAATGGAAGGTGGTAAATCGACAATTAAGGCTGGGCCCACAGCGCAAAAAGCCGTTGATCGACAATTAATAAAAGGGAAAGATTGACAAAGTCAAAAATAAACAATTAAGGTTTTTTGATTTCGCTTTGCGGCTGAACATCATCTTCTTCCTCGCCATTGCTGCCGAGCCTGAAGGTCTTGTTCCAATTCAGTCAACCTAAAAGAAAAAAGAGATAGTTGCTGCGATTTTCATCAGTGACAGCAAGGTTCAGGACTGATTTCTGAAAAAGAAGAGGCAGAGGTTTCTGTAAGCTACTTTCAGAACAAGGCATGATTCATCTGAAGATATCTGTCAACTTATTGCTGTGAAGAAGAGATTAGGGGAGACTCAGTTTCTGCTCAGGAAGATAGACACAGAGAAATTTCTCTGGTGTCTAATTGTTTCAAAACACTGCTAATTTCTGTAGGATCCAATCTTGGATCTGAGTGTAAGATTCCCGAGTGAATCCGAGTGTAGGACTGTTATAAAGGTTGAGGTAAGATCTGTTGTGGATCTGAGTGTAGGATTCTTGTGAGAATCTGAGTGGTAGGCCTGTGTTATAAAGGCTGAGGTAAGATCCAGTTGGGATCTGAGTGGTAGGACATATTGCCTGAGTTGTAAGTCTTGAAGAAGACTGAGTGGTCCTGCGGGGTTTGTGTTGTAAGCTCCTTGGAGCCGAGGTTAAGGGGAAGAGCCTTGTCTAACACACTTTTAGAAAGACACAGAGGGACAATGAACATACCAATACTCTGGGGAACCACTATAAAATTTCTGTGTCGTCTGGTTGATGTTCTTGAAAGATAAAACTAACTAATCACCAAGCACATCAAAATAAGGTATAGGTCTAAGTAATTTAAAAATAGACCTAAAACCTATTCACCTCCCTCTAGGTGTTAGCTGACCGTGAAAACAAAGTCTTTCAAGTGGTATCAAAGGCAGGTTACTCAAAAAATGCTTAACAGTCTAAGTAGATCTTCAAGGTCAGCAAAAAGATTGTCTTTATGGGTTCAGGAGTGAACTATAAGGAGCTGGGTGCCATGAAGCTTCCCATCTGCAGGAAGGAAGGGTTTGACATATGAAAGGAAATGGTTAGGCTGTTCATGGAGGCAGCTGACCCTAAGATCTTTATCACAGTCAAGAAAGAGTCTTTCAGCCCTATGAAAATGTCGGTTCTGGATGCAAATGTCCAGACTCCCAAGACCTACTCTGAAATGACAAAGGATGAAGTCATCCTTGACACTATGGACAAGAGGACACAAAATATTATAGTTAGTGTCATAGATGACTCCACCTTCAAAAATCTGATACACTGCAAGACCTCTAAGGAGATGTGTGACACACTAGTGGTCTACATGGATTGCACATAGGAAGTCAGAGATGACAGAAACTCCATGCTCAACCAAGAGTATGAAGCTTTCAGGCAGAGCAAGACTGACAGCATGGTTGATTGTTATGACAGATTTTTCAGAATAGTCAATGAGTTGAGGACATATGACAGAGTCTTCAGCACTTATGAGCTGAATGACAAGTTTCTCAGGTCTCTAACTAGAGACTGAGATACTAAAATCAGTGCCATCAGATAAGTGTCAAGACTCGCAGACACTCCACTACCAACACTGTTTGGAAATTTGTTGTCCTATGAAATGTAGCTGACTGCTAGAAAGGAGGAGGAGAAAAACAACAAGTTTGTCGCCCAAGAAAAATCTGTGGCCTTCAAAGCTGAAGCCTCAAGGAGGAGCAGAAGAAAGACAACTTCTCCACCAAGGTGAGATGCTGAATCTGACTCAGAAAGGTCAGAGACAAGCACATCAGACTGCCACATGTCTGATGAGGACTTTGCTGCCTTTACCATGCAGTTCCAGAAGTTATGAGGAAGAAGCATTGGAAAAGCAGGCCTTCCTCCTCTTCACATCACAGGAAGAAATCCTTCAAGGAGGGCAGGTATGATTCCAAACCCAGTAAACATATTTCATCTACGATTATTTGCTACTTTTGCAGCAAGCTGGGGAATGTAATAGCCGACTGTCCTGTCAAAAGAAAAGAAGCTGGGGAGAAGAAGGGTCACCAACATAAAGACAAGAAGGAGAAGTCCTACATTGTTAGGAAACAAAAGAGCCGGAGAGGCAGGTTTTGAAATTCTTCTAAGTTTCGAAATCCGCCTTGCGTAGAATAGGAACCCACATATCATTTTAAATTTTTTTCAAAAAAGAAAGAAATTTTTTTAGCATCATCATTGCATTTGACTTGTGTGTTCGCATGCATCTGCATAGTGATAGGATGCGTCGAGTTGAACGCGGTCAATCGAGCCAAGGGAACGAAGTGGAAGAGCCACCCCAGTGGTTTTTACCTTTCGCTCACCAAATGACGGTATTAACTGAGAGTACCTGCCAGATGCGTGAAAGGTTAGAAAACCATAGAGGTAGGGTGAATAGTTTAGAAGTACCCCCTCGAGCGATAATGCCACCTCAAATTCGAGATGAGCATTCTGTCCGTCCACATTACGGTGTTCCCCATCACTATGTAGAAAGATCTACATTTAGGAGAAATCCACTATATGAAGATCACGATTACACTTACAGTCACTCCTATAGAGATCCATCAAGGAGATCATTACGATATTTTGATGATTATACTCGATCACTGTATACCACTTCCAGATATCATGTTGACCTACCAACACGTTCTTATTATAGAGAGGATCAGTATGATGACCATCGTCAATTTTATCCTTGTACTCAAGTGGATCATACTGGTCCTTCTACACCATATTATGAGGATAGAGTTCAGTATTTCTCTAGCTATCGATACTACACGTCTCCTTTATATGAGGAACCTGAGTCTGTACATGTGAGACCACCACCACACGTTCGTAGGACTCACAATCATCTACGAGCACAACATAATTTTGATATGGACGATCGTCACGATTACACTCACGAATCCTATAGTGGCCACTATCGTCAAGAGTACATCACACCTAGTGATCCTCCTAGTGTTCCGAAGACGAACATGACGATAGCCATTAAGGGTCAACAAGAGCCCTCTACTACCCAAATTAGGGAGACATCACCCTCTCTGTCTGATATCCTAATACAGGATGTGTGAAGTCAAATCTCATGTGAGTCTGCTCCACTTAGTGAACCTGTCATTGATTCTATATCTACTAGCTCTCTTTTGAGTGTAGATTTCTTGCACACTTCACCTGGTGATGCACTGAGTCAAATCACCAAACCCGATGACGTATTGAGTCACATCACCACACCTGATGGCGCACCGAGTGACATTACGATCGGGAGCCGAGAGCTTAGTAGTGATTTCGAGGTAATCATCCCTACCCTATTTGGGAGTACGACCCCTTCTGATGGTTCATTTCTGGAGGACCATCACGCGACTGATGAGTCATTTGATGACCCTCCTATGGAGCCTCCAGATGAGCCACCTCGTCCTTGTGTGGATGAGTTTTATCTGAATAGTACAATTGCGAATTTTAAGACATGGATACCTGCTACATTGTCTCACTTGATGTCGATAGTGCTTGGGCATAGCCATCTGGTGACTCCCACTCTAGATGAGTTATGAGGTGTACCACTTGCTGATCATCGTATTTGCGATGAGTTCTTCTATGTCTCACCTGATGAGCCTCCTGATGCCTCACTTTCCCTTAGCACATTTATTACGGTTGTCACACTTCGTGCACATTTATGTGAGAGCACTCCATATGTTGTTGGAGCCTACGTCTGCACGCGTCGCATTTGCGACGAATTTTATTATACCCCTCCTGGTGAACCCCCAGATGAAAAACTTATTGGTTCACCGCAAATTTGGGATGTATCCATCATTAGTGGCACAGTCGAGTTTGAGGGTGCACTCACTGATTCGTTGAAGTTATATCTTGTCACCCACACTTTCAGAGACAGTCCGCATACCATGTTGACACATCTGATCACCGATGTCTCTGATTTACACTAGAGTGTTCATCGCCCCCGCGATGAATTCTTTTATGATCTACCTTCGGAGCCTCCTGATTATGTACCTCTCTCAGGAGCTATTCTTGGTATCTAAAACCATCGATTTGTGACGTTAGTCGTCTTATTAGTTCATTTATTGCATCTGCATGATTTGCATAAAAAATTGAGCGAAAATTGCATAGTACTCATGATTTTTATGCAACTCAAATTAAAAGCATAAAAGCTACTAGTTTTAAATGGATGACTTGGTTATGGTTCGGCTAAATCCAGAACGGTTATTTTCGGGTACCGTAAAAAAGCTAGCAAACCGTAGAACTGGACCCTTTCGAGTAGTGAATCGGATTGGGCAAAATGCGTATGAACTTGAAATGCCTTCCGTTTGGAGAGCAAATCTGGTTTTTAACGTAGTCAATCTGACTTAATTCTATGACTACTCACATGAGTCTTTAGATTTTCCATTGCCTTCTCCTCCATTTGATTCTGCTGAGTTGATGAGTGATAGTGAGGAGCCACATTCAGGACATACCAATATTCATTTCGCTACTGACACTCCCATTGTAGTTCGTTCTATTTTCACTGCCAATTTCAGGTTGAGCATGAGCATCAGGAGACTACTCTATTACAGTTCCCAAGCATATATTGGACAATGACCACTACTGATGATGATTTCCAGAGATCTTTGGTTCGTTGGCATAGATGTTGATCTTCTCCCGTACGACCGCTCGGAACACTCACTAGAGATGAGTGATTTCGAGAGGGGAAGAGTTGGTGAAGACCAACCCGATCACGTCGAAAAAAATGCTCGCCATCGCATTTTCAGTTTATGTTTTATTGCATTTTAATTTTGCAAGTTTTATGTTATCAATTTTAGTTCGTTGCACGCCTGCGCGCGTAGCCATGATGTTGCACGCCTGCGCACGTCGTTATGTTTGGGAGTTTGATAAATAGAACTTTTGTATATATATATATGTGTGTAAAATCATATATATATATATATACATAACTGATATATATATATATATAATGAATATATATAATGAATATATAATGAATATATATATATATATATATATATATATATATATATATATATATATATAAGTAAAGAGCCGGGCCGGTTTAGGTCAATAGGCCGGTTCACTGTTCGTCTTCCCTATCTCCCGATCCCGCAAAGTCCGCCTCTGCAGATCGCGATTCCACCATTTCCGGACTGAAAACAAGCGAGATTCAAGCTCGATCACTCGCCGATGCCGCCCCTCACGCAATCAGCGACCACGACGGTTACAACCGCAGACCACGTGTTACGTCCTTTTTGTATGAACTATTTGTTTATGGTAGTTTAGTTAATTGTGTGTTGTCTGTGGGCAGGTTTGTCTTTTTGCCTCTTAGGTTTGGGGGGGTGTATATATATTTACCCAGCTGCTGTGGTAAATGTTATGTTAAAAAACTGGTTGTTTTCTTGTTCTTGAGGCGGCAGTGACGGGAAGATCTCCCCTGCTCCACCTTGCCATCCGTTCAGGGTATTCTTGCCCTTAGGATTGGGTTATTATCTATCTACTGCTGGATTTCTGTGCTTCTGGGTTGTGCTGTGTGTGGTGTAAGGTGCTGTAGGTGGTTAGCTGAGGTTGTAAGCGGCGGAGAACAGCGGACGGCTGCGGCGTAACGGAAGTATACACATCAGGGTATCAGAGCCAGGTTTGGCGGACTGGCAAGCATGCCGGTGTCGGACGCCACGAGATCTAAGGATGCGCAGTTGGAAACGGAAGGGTGGTAGCAGAGCCACGATGAACTCGCTAGAGAGGTGCACGCCATGGGCGAAGAAATGCGAGCACTGTTTGCGGGCTTCAAAGGGGAGCGAGTGGCGGAAGGAAGGAGGGGCAAGTCGCCGGACTGCCGTGGTGCGGGATCGACGACATCATCGTCGCACATCACCACCAGGTTTCCGCGGTTGGATTTTCCGTGCTTCTCGGGTGAGGATCTTGTGCCTTGGATTTACAAATGCGATCAATTCTTTGAGATTGACGGAACTTCGGAGGACATGAAGGTTTGGATGACATCAGTGCATTTGGAGGGGAAGGCTTTGTACTGGCATCAGACATATATGAAGGCGCGGTTGACTCGTCAATGGCCGAATTGGGAGGAGTATAGTCAAGCGCTGCATGGCATGTTCGGGTCCGAGCTATTCGGCGACCCAATGAGCGAGTTAATGAATATGCGGCAACGTACCACCGTTCATAATTACTTGGATGAGTTCGATTGACTATTACACAGGGTTTCGATTTCAGAGGAGAACGCCATCAGTCTATGCCTTGGTGGACTGCGGGAAGACATACAATACGGGGTAAGGATGTTCCGTCCTAAATCCTTGCAAGAGACGTTCTCGTTAGCACGCTTGCAGGAGCAGCAACTGGCATTTCACAATCGGAAATCAACTTCTTATCGGGGGAACATGTGTCGTATGAGGAGTACAATGGGCACGGTCCAAAAGGTGCGGGGAAGCCGCCTGGCGGCTCGGGCTCACGGCCGAACCAGCAGGAGTTGGGAGGAGGACGCAAATCCACCTCGGCGGAACTGGATGAGAAAAGAAGGAAGGGGTTGTGTTTCTGGTGTGATCAACCGTATACCCCTGGGCATAAATGCCTCAATCGGCGACAAGCTTACTCGATGGAGGTGTTAGTGGAAGCAATCGGAGAGAGCGATGGTGAAGAGGAAGAGGACAGGCAGTTGGAGTTTGGGGCTGAAGAAGAGGAGCAACACAGACCACAAGTGTCCATGAACGCATTGACGGGGGTGACACATTACCAAACGATGCGGGTGACGACTTCTCATCATGGGCAGGCCATTAGCATGCTAATTGACTCACGAAGCACCCATAATTTCTTGGACGAAAGGGCGGCGAATCGGATGCAATGCCACTTAGAGCCTATGGAGCCATTCTCGGTTGCGGTAGCCAATGGGAAGACCATTGCAAGCTCATATATGGTGGAGAACTTCCAATGGCGGATGCAAGGGGCAGATTTTGAGTCGGATATGTTCATTCTTCCTTTGGGGGGTTGTGACGTGATGTTAGGGGTCCAATGGTTGGTCACCTTGGGGCCGGTAAAATGGGATTTCGGTAATTTGAGAATGGAATTTTGGAGTCGGGGAAAAAGGTGTCTTTACGGTGGCGACACCCGGGCCGGGGTTATGGAGCAAGGGTACCCGTGTCCAAAAAATGATTGAAAAAGGGGGGCAGATCAATATGTTGGCAATGTGCAGCATCCAAAACCGGTCAACAATAAAAGCGGGGGGCCAGGATCGGGTGCTGGAAGCTTGGGAGCTGGAAGGGGATCAGTTGTCCACATCCGAACCGCAACAATTGGCTCATTTATTAGACAAGTTTGCGGAATTGTTTGAAGAACCGCGAGGATTACCGCCCGAGAGGGGGCAGGAGCACAAAATTACACTCAAGGACGAAGGGAAAACTATGAATTTGAGGCCTTATCAGTACCCTCCGCTACAAAAGTCTGAAATTGAAAGGCTCGTAGGCGAGCTATTGGGCACGGGAGTAATCCGGTACAACAATAGTCAGTTTGCATCTCCCGTGGTTCTCGTAAAAACACAAGATGGATCATGGAGGTTATGTATTGACTACCGTGAATTAAATCAAAACACGGTGAAGGACAAATTCCCTATTCCCCTTATTGAGGAGTTGATCAATGAGTTGCATGGGGCGGTATATTTCTCTAAGCTTGATTTGCGGGCGGGTTACCATCAAGTGAGGATGGTGGAAGAAGATGTACACAAGACGGCGTTCCGCACGCATCAGGGGCATTATGAGTTCTTAGTGATGCCGTTTGGCCTCACGAATGCACCCTCCACGTTCCAAAGCCTCACGAATCGACTTTTTCAAGGTCAATTACGTAAATCGATTTTAGTATTTTTTGATGATATATTGGTTTTCAGCTCATCATGGAAGGAACATTTGGAACACCTGGATTTCACCTTGGGAGTATTACGCGCCAACCATTTGGTGCTCAAGAGAAGCAAGTGCGAGTTCGGCCGTCCACAAGTCCATTATTTGGGACACTTGATTTCCAGAGGCGGAGTTGCCATCGATCCCGCAAAGATACAAGCCATGGTGGATTGGCCCACACCCACAACCTTAAAAAGGTTCGGGGATTTTTGGGATTGATGGGTTAGTACCGAAGATTCATACAAGGCTATGGTTCCTTTGCACGGCCGTTAACGGAGTTGTTGAAATGCCGCACGTTCACATGGTCGGAGGCGGCCGAAGTCGGCTTCCAAGCCTTGAAGAAGGCGGTATCCAGCCCGCCCGTGCTACAGCTACCAGATTTTCAGCAATCATTTGTCGTGGAGACGGACACGTCGGACGCGGGGGTAGGTGCGGTGTTACTGCAACATGAACGGCCAGTGGCGTTCTTTAGCAAGGCGTTGGGAGCAAAGAATGTTGGATTATCGACCTACAAAAAGGAGTTGATGGCCATTGTCTTGGCCGTACAAAAGTGGCGGCACTACTTGGTGGGCAGTCCGTTTATTATACGCACCGACCACCAAAGTCTGAAGTTCATATTGGAGCAAAGATTAGCGACACCGGCGCAGCAACGCTATTTATCCAAACTGATGGGGTATGACTTTAAGGTGCAGTACAAAAGAGGCAAGGAAAACGTGTGCGCGGATGCTCTATCGCGGGTGTATGAAAAATTGGAGGCTACCTTGTGGGCAGTGAGCTGCCTACAGTACGACATGCTGCCCTTGATCAAGGGGACATGGGAGAGTGATGCAAGGCTGAAGAAAATTATTGGTGACAAGGAGGCTGATGGGGGGGCCCACCCGAAGTTTAGCTGGCAGCATGGGGTACTCCAGCGGAAGGGAAAATTAGTGGTGGGGCGGGATGCGGAGGTCCGCAAGACCATTTTGCAATTATACCACGATAGCGCCATGGGCGGACACTCGGGAATCACCACCACGTACAAGCGAATGAAGAGACAGGTGTATTGGAAAAATATTAAGCCGGATGTGTACGACTACATTCAGCAATGTACCGTCTGTCAAAGGTGCAAATCGGACAACCAACGGACTATGGGGTTGTTGCAGCCCCTACCCATTCCAGAGCGGGTGTGGCAGGACATTTCTTTGGACTTCATCGAGGGCCTTCCAAGGAGCAGCGGGAAATCAACAATATTGGTGGTGGTGGATAGGTTGAGCAAACAAGCACACTTCATAGCGTTGCATCACCCCTATACCGCGGAAGTGGTAGCCCAAGTGTTCCTCGACTCGGTGG
The DNA here is from genome assembly GCA_039583875.1 of Platanthera guangdongensis. Lineage (NCBI taxonomy): Eukaryota > Viridiplantae > Streptophyta > Magnoliopsida > Asparagales > Orchidaceae > Platanthera > Platanthera guangdongensis. Next base: position 150,141,193 of record CM077152.1, read on the forward strand.
TGCGGTTACACGGGATGTCGGCCTCAATCGTTAGCGATCGGGACGCCGTCTTCACTAGCAACTTTTGGAAGGAGCTATTCCGGGTGCTTCAAGTGCAGCTTCACATGTCTACGGCGTTCCATTCGCAGTCCGATGGCCAAACGGAAGTGGTGAATCGTTATCTTGAAGGTTACCTCCGTTGTATGTGTTTTGATAGACCGCGTAGCTGGGTGACATGACTGCCACTAGCGGAATGGTGGTATAACACAAGCTATCAGAGCGCCATCCAGATGACGCCGTACGAGGTGGTGTACGGGCAAGAACCGTTGGCGTTACCAGTGTATGAAGAGGGAACCACGACAGTGGAGGTAGTAGACCATTCCTTGGCAGCACGTGATCGAGTAATGCAACTCCTTAAGGGAAATCTTGCAAAGGCCCAAAATCGAATGAAGGTGTTAGCTGATACGAAGAGGAGAGAGCACACATTTGAGGTGGGGGAGCGGGTGTGGGTTCGCCTACAACCATACCGTCAAGTCAGTCTCAAGGGGCACAGGGCGCACAAGATGGCCCCGAAGGTTTTTGGACCATTCCTGGTGATGGAAAGAGTGGGATCGGTCGCATATCGGTTGGACTTGCCGGTGGAGACAAAGATACATCATACGTTCCACATTTCGCAACTCAAGAAGTACAAGGGCCCGTTTGTTGGGGTGGAGCAACCTATGCCGTCGGCGATCAATGAGGGCAATGTGTTGGTGGAGCCTTTGAAGATATTGGACCGTCGTCTCATCAACAAGGAGGGAAGGGCAGCAACACAGCTACTGATCCATTGGGTTGACGGGACACCAGAGGAAGCTACCTGGGAGGACCTTTGGTCGCTCCGATTGAGGTGGCCGCATCTTGTTCCTTGAGGACAAGGAACTTCTGATGAGGGAAGTATTGTTACGTCCTTTTTGTATGAAATATTTGTTTATGGTAGTTTAGTTAATTGTGTGTTGTCTGGGGGCAGGTTTGTCTTTTAGCCTCTTAGGTTTGGGGGGGTATATATTTACCCAGCTGCTGTGGTAAATGTTATGTTAAAAACTGGTTGTTTTCTTGTGCTTGAGGCGGCATTGATGGGAAGATCTCCCATGCTCCACTTTGCAATCCGTTCAGGGTATTCTTGCACTTAGGATTGGGTTATTATCTATCTACTGCTGGATTTCTGTGCTTCTGGGTTGTGCTGTGTGTGGTGTATGGTGTCGCAGGTGGTTAGCGGCGGAGAACAGCGGACGACAGCGGCGTAACAGAAGTATACGCATCACCACGACGCCCATTCCCTGTAGTTCAGCTCCACGACCCGCTCAGCCATGGCCGGTACCTTTCCGTTGTTTCTTCTTCTTTCTCTGTTCGAACCCTATAAAAGGGTGTACCTGTAATTGTATTTTTGGGGGATGAAATATTGAAATGAAAACTGTGAATGTGTTTCCGTTAAGGTTGCTGTGTGCTTCCCGATATAATTAGGCGTGATTGTCTGTGTGCTCCTGTTAGAAAAGTTAGGCGTGCTGTGTATGATTCCTGTAGCTGTAGGAGTTAGAGATTAGGTGTGTGCTTGCTCCTTTGAGTCCTGTATTCAGTTGTTGATGACATTGTTGTTGTGGTTGAAGGAGAAGATAATGAACAGTGAGCATTAAATGCTGCTGTAGGAAAATTAGTGAAAGTTGTGACTTCTTTGAGTCAGATTACTCCCTTGCTGTTGTTAAACAGTGACGTTAGTTAGGACATTAATGTCCATTGCTGTAGTGAGAATATATGAGAAATTTGTTTCCTATTTCTCTTGATTAGAGATTTTTTGGAGACACCCGCGATTGATAGAGATTACGTGGAGCCACCGCAAGTGATAGAGATTACGTGGATCCACCCGGAGTGTGAAGAACGAGTGAATTTTAGGTTTGTTTAGTTTGTGGCCTCCTTACTTTGAGTGATTCTGTGGAACCACCTCGTGTGAGGGAGTGATTTAATTCCTTGGTGCCTGTGTGCGATAGCGGCCGACCTCGGAGCGGAGAACAAAGGTGACGAGGACTTTATCGCGTGATCGCCATCGACTTCGGATACGGAAAAGCGCATCTTTCCGTAGGTAATTGTTTCTATCTTTTCTTTGTGTGTGCCTCTATAACTTCTCGTAGGATAATAGACTCACTACTGGGTTTTCGCCTGAGTTTTGTTAGCAAACAATACGTTGAAAACTCCAAACAGAAACATATTTGAAGTTCAAGATTTCCGTTTTGCTACGACAAAGAAAACAGAACAAAAGTTGCGAACTTCCTTACCCGGATTTAAAACTGAACCATTTTATTAAGAAAAATCATTTTAAAACAAAATACCGATTTGTGCTTTCAAAAATCTAAGCTGCGCGATTTCTTAAGTAAATGCATCGCCCGTTCTAATTTTTATAAAAAAAATTCATTAAACATCGCATGCATTTAGGGTTTCGTAGAAATAGCCGACAGACGCGTAAATCCTACGCGCCGTCCTACATCAGCTGGACTGACTCTTCCTCATCAGAGTCAGAAAGAGAAGAGGAAGATGAAAGCCTACATTAGGCTAGTTGCTGCTATGCTGGAAGAAGAAGAAGACAACTGCTGCTATGGACTGATGACTCTGACTGATGAAGAATCTGCCAGGAACAGCCTGATCAACAAAAGGTACATTCTCTGTCCAAGTCTTCTTCTGAGTCAGGATATGAGACCAACTCAGATTCTGAAGCTCATTCATCAAGAGATGAAGGAGATTCTGAATTTGAGGAAGATGTCAATTTTGTAATTGACAAATTTGGTGTCCTTCTGAATGCTTTCAGAAAAAGTAAGCTGCTAGCTAAGAAGCAAGCTAAGGAAATTTTCTTCCTTCAGCTTGTTGCTTCCCAGCATGCTGATACAACTTACCTGTTTGATCATAAAATGAAAGAAATCATTGAGCTGGAAACAATTTCCTTCATTCAGACAGGCATCATAGAGTACCAGGGAAATAGAGTAAGGGACCTGAAAGTGCTGCTGAAGAGAGAGAAGAGAATAGTGGCTAGCTATTCAAAGCCCAGTTCAGTGCTTCCCTTGATAGACACCTTCACTTCCCAGAAGGGTAAGAAAGGGTTGAGATTCAAGGGATCTACAAGAGCTGCCAATCCCAAAGGAATGAGCAAAGCTCCAGCACAGCCACTGGCCTCAAAGCCTCCTGTTCCATTCAAGAGAATGCTGCTACCTTCTAACAGGTATGACCAAGAGAGCACCTATGGTCACTGGAAGAATAGTAGTTCCACTAGTATGAGCAAAGATGCTCGACACTATGGTGGTAGATATAATAAGGGTGCAAGTGTCTTCAAGGCAGCCCATGAGGAGATTTAAATGGCCCATCATGGATCATTTGTGTTTGGTGCACCTGCCCCAACACTCAAGAACAAGGCGACTGCCTGTTCTCAGGATCTCCCAACCCAAAATCAGATAAGGGGCAAGTCTGTCAGCTAGCCAGACTTGGACATATCTGAGGCCATCAAGAGTATGTTTTCTGTAAAGAAGACTACTGCTGGTAGGGCTCAAGATATTCCAAGTACTTCTACTGCCAGACATATCCCAAATCAGTTCGTGGTTGGAAGATACAAGAAAAAGGCTGTTGTTGTACCTTCTGGACTGAGAGCTGCTAACAACACTGCTGCAAGACCAGCTCCTAAAAGAAGGTACAACATTTATGAGTGTTAGTGCTGGCAAAGTAAGCCACTATGCTATTAATTGCTGGCACAATACAAGTGTGCCAAGAGCGAGAGTGAGCTTACCTGTCAGAAGAGTTGCAGGTAGGCATGGTTATTATCAGACTAACATGCACCTAGGACCCAATAAGAATTGGGGTCCTAAGGTTAACTGACTTATGTCTTGCAGGTTAGTCCAAGTGGCCATACTCCTAAATGGTATTTGGACAGTGGTTGTTCCAGGAAAATGACTGGAACAAGGAGCATACTGAAGGAGTACACTCCAGTAAAGAATGAACCCAAAGTCATCTTTGGTGGTTCAGATAGGGGAGTAACTAAAGGGTATAGTAAGATAACAAATGATATAATTACTATCACACAAGTAGCTTATGTGAAAAATTTGCAACACAACCTCATAAACATAAGGCAACTATGTGATCTTGCGTATGACATTTCATTCCTTAAGTGTGAGTACTAAATTAGGAGGTCAAGTGGCCAAGGGGTCATTTTGACAGACACTAGGAGAGGAAATATCTACTGTCTTAATTTTGTGTGTGAAAGTAAGGACTCTCCTATATGTCTAGTTGCAGATGAGAAAGTCTCATATTGTGTCCAATGACACAAGAGACTGGCTCATCTGAACTACAAGACCATAGACAAACTCTTTACTGAAGAGCTAGTTAGAAATGACCCCAAGTTGAAATGCACTAAGGAGGGTATCAGCTCTGCATGCCAAAAGGGCAAACAGACCAAGACCTTCTTCAAGAGCATTAGGATCAAAGACTCAGTGAGGTGCCTATACCTCCTGCATATGGACTTGTTTGGTCCTATGCCAGTTTAAAGTGTAAGTAGGAAAGTCTACACCCTTGTGGTTATTGATGACTTTTCCAAGTTTACTTGGGTGTTCTTTCTTAAGAGAAATGATGGAACTCTTGAAGTCTTCAAAACTTTTGTCAAGTAGATATAGAATGAACTAGACAATACTGTAGTTAAAATCAGAAGTGACCATGAGACTGAATTTCAGTTTGCAAGAATGACAAGATTCTGTGAAGAGCAAGAGATTCACAAAAAATTCTCTTTTCCTAGAATACCGCAGCAAAATGAGATTGCTGAGAGGAAAAACAGAACTCTCATAAAGGCTGATAGGACCTTGTTAAGTGACACATCTCTCCTAAAATATTTCTGGGCTGAGACAGTAAACACCACATGTCATGTCCTTAACATGACTTCTATCACCAAAAGTCACAAGAAGACTTCCTATTAGATCTTGAAAGAAAAAACCAAACTTATCCTTCTTAAGGATTTTTGGTAGCAAGTGTTGTGTACTAAACAGTGGAAAGTCCTATTTGACTAAGTTTGCTGCTAAGTTTTATGAAGGTATCTTTGTTTGGTACAACAACAATAGTAAGACATATAAGATATACAACTTGACAGGTCAAGTTGTAGAAGAGAATTGACCAAAAGTAAGAGTATCAACACATCACAACACTAAATTATTGGTGAGGCAAGCCATAGAGTAATGACCAGAAGTAAGAGTATCAACACAACACTACTCAAGTTTCCTGTCACAAATAGATCCCAAGAAGTTTGAAGAGACAATCAAAGACCAATTCTGGATTGAAGCAATGCAGGAAGAACTGAATCAGTTCAAGAGATGTAAAGTCTAGAAGTTGGTTTCCAGACCTAAGTGATATAATGTCATAAGAACTAAATGGATCTACAAGAAGAAATTAGATGAGAATGATATTATTGTCAAGAACAAGACTAGACTGGTAGCTAAAGGATACAAGCAAAAATAATAGATCGATTTTTATCAGACATTTGCCCCAGTAGCCAGATTGGAAGTTATAAGACTCTTCCTTACATTTACTGCCTATCAAGGATTTATAGTCTACTAGATGTATGTGAAGTCAGTCTTCCTGAATGGGGACTTACAAGAGAAAGTCTATGTAGAACAACCATCACGTTTTGTTGACTCTAACTCTCCTGATTTTATTTTTAGGCTTAGGAAAACTCTATATGGGTTGAAGCAAGCCCCTAGAGTATGGTATGAGACTTTGTCTAGTTTCCTCATTAAGAACAAATTCTCAAGGGGGAAAATAGACAAGACCTTATTCCTAAGAAAATCTAAAGGTAAGATCATTCTAGTCCAGATATATGTTGATGACATTATCTTTGGATCTACTGATGACAACCTTTGCAGCAAGTTTGCTAAACTTATGTAAGAGAAGTTTGAGATGAGCAGTATGAGTGAGCTCAAGTTTTTCTTGGGACTCCAAGTTAGACAGACTGATGATGAATTGTCCATATCCCAGTCCAAGTTCACCAGAGAGTTGATTAAGAAATATAGAATGGAGAATGCCTCCGCTATAAAAACTCCTATGGGGTCAAGTATGCCTTTAAACAAAGATGAAGTAGAGAAAACTGTTAATGAAACTTTATATAGAGGGATAATTGACTCCCTTCTATACCTCACTGTTAGTAGGCCTGACATCATATATGCTACATGTATCTGTGCTAGGTATCAAACCTGCCCTAAAAAATCTCACCACTCTGCTGTAAAGAGAATCTTGAGATATCTTAAGGACACACCAGATCTTAGCCTATAGTACCCTAAAAATAGGGATTTTGAACTAACAGGCTATTCAGATACAGATTTTGCAAGATGCAAAGAGGATAAAAAAAACACTATTAACACCTATCAGTTCTTAGGAGGGAGACTAGTGTCTTGGATCAACAAAAAACAAATAAGTGTTGCTATTTCAACTGCAGAGTCAGTACATTTCAACAGGTAGTTGTTGTGCTCAGTTGCTGTGGATTCAGCATAAGCTTCAGGATTATGACCTCAAGGTAAGTAGAATCCCTCTTTAATGTAATTCTACTAGTGCTATTTATATTGCTAGAAATCCTATTTCACACAGCATGACTAAGCACATAGAAATTAAATATCATTTTATTAGGAAGCATGCGGAAAAGGAAGATATCAGTCTTGAGTTTGTCCCCACAGACAAACAAGTGTCTGACATCTTTTCTAAGCCACTCGATGAAGCAAAGTTCAACACTTTCAAGTTTGAGTTGGGTATGTTGAACCCAGTCTAGCTTCAGTTACTCCCTATAGCTTTAGTTTTGGTGCAGGATGTGTTTTTCTTGCAGGAGATGAAGACCTTAAGTGGTAAGAAGACCAAATTGACCATCAGTAAAATGATGGTAAAAGTGGCTCCTATTGAGGGGGAGAAAGTCCAGCAGCTGCAGGAGCAGAATCAGCCTCATATAAAGAGCTAGCTAGCAGCTGCACCAATGGTATCAACTGTAATCAGACAGGGGGAGAAGTACATTAAGACAAGCCAGCGCTTCCTTGACTATTCTTCAGAAGTCAAAAAGGGGGGAGATAAAGAAGGAATTAATCAAGTGGCATATCAAGTGGCTTCAAACATTGATCAAGTGTGACATCATCAAGTGTGGCATCAGAGGTTGATCAAGTGGTATCAAAGGCATGGGGGGAAAGAAATGCTCCAATGCAGCATTCAAGTGGTATCACACAACTTGCAGCAAGACATGGGGAGTAGGTGATGCTTACCAAACATGCAGGAAATGTGGTAACCTTCCTAGATCTGCTCTGTTATAATAGTACATGTTATTGCTGCATATGTTGTGTCATTGACTAAGAAATGTGAACAATTTGAACAAGGATTTTCACTTTTTCAAATAGGGGGAAATTGTTGGGTTCATTGCCCCAAATGACTCAGATTTGTAAGAAGTCAAACAAATCGATGACACAAACTATTTGTATTTGATGTGTATTTCAGTTTATGCATGCAGGTCAGTCCCTATTATACTGATTGAACAGGTGGACACCATGCAAGCTGGTGATCCGACTGAAAAATATTACTAAGTCCACAGACGTTGAGTGGAACAACCTCACTCAACGCCAACTGCCTTAAGAAAGAAAGCTGGACAAAAAATTACACTAAGTCCACATGCGTTGAGTGGAGCAAGCTCACTCAACGCCAGCTGCTTTAAGAAAGAAATCTGGACAAAAAAATAATATTAAGTCCACAGGCGTTGAGTGGAGCAAGCTCGCTCAACGACAGAAGTCAAGGAAAGATGTTGGCAAACAAGAAATTCTACTAAATCCACAGGCGTTGAGTGAAGCCAGTTCACTCAACGCCATGAGCCAAAAAGTGCTGAGTTAGGTGTGGACAGTCAAAGCATATGCATTAACAAATAAAAAATTCGACCAAGTGCACCGACGTTGAGTGATGTCAACTCACTCAACGCCATACTTGCTTATTCGTTGAGTAAAGCTTATTCTGTTAAAGCCACTGTGTTTCTGGCAAAGAAAAAGATTCTAAGTGCAGAAGCGTTGAGTGAAACCAGTTCACTAAACGCCATAATGATTCTGTCAAAGCCAAATGAGATAGACAGGAAAATCTGCCTAAGTACAAAAGCGTTGAGTGAAGCCAATTCAATCAACGCCGAATGACTGAAAGCGTTGAGACAAGCTTCAGCAGTCAACGCCAGAAGGAAGGACAAAATTTGTCTAAGTATAAAAACATTGAGCGAGTTCAGCTCACTCAACGTCGTCAGACAGAAGGAAAATTGGCTAAGTATAAAAGCGTTGAGTGAGACAGGTTCACTCAATGCCGTCAGACAACTAAATATTAAGCTAAGGCAAAAAATGTTGAGTGAAACTTACTCACTCAACGCTCTCAACGCCTGGATGAACTGAAGAAATGACTAAGTCCAGAATCGTTGAATGAAGCACATTCACTCAACGCTCTCAACGTCTGGATGAACTGAAGAAATTACTAATTCCAGAATCGTTGAGTGAAACCCATTCACTCAACGCTCTCATAGCCGGGAGTAATTTTGAGAATTTGGCTAAGTCTAGAATGACTGACATCAGCATGAGTCAACAAAAGTCATCAAATTCAACGCAGTTCAAATTCATTGCGGGAAAGATGGAGTAAGCCATTGATGGCGCTGGCGGCCAGCTTTTGTCGTATTCTACAAATGGAAGGTGGTAAATCGATAATTAAGGCTGGGCCCACAGCGCAATGGGCCGTTGATCGACAATTAATAAAAGGGAAAGATTGGCTGAGTCGACAATAAACAATTAAGGTTTTCTGATTTCGCTTTGCGGCTGAACATCGTCTTCTTCCTCGCCATTGCTGTCGAGCCTGAAGGTCTTGTTCAGATTCAGTCAACCTGAATGCAAAAGGAGATAGTTGCTGCGATTTTCATCTGCGACAACAAGGTTAGGACTGATTCCTGAAAAGAAGAGACAGAGGTTTCTGCAAGCTACTTCCAGAACAAGCCGTGATTCATCTGAAGATATCTGTCAACTTATTGCTGTGAAGAAGAGGTTAGGGGAGACTCCGTTTCTGCACAGAAAGACAGACACAGAGAAATTTCTCTGGTGTCTGTTTGTTTCAAAAAACTGCTAATTTTTGTAGTATCCAATCTTGGATCTGAGTGTAAGATTTCTGAGTGAATCCGAGTGTAGGCCTGTGTTATAAAGATTGAGGTAAGATCTGTTGTGGATCTGAGTGTAGGATTCTTGTGAGAATCTGAGTGGTAGGCCTGTGTTATAATGACTGAGGTAGGATCCAGTTGAGATCTGAGTGGTAGGGCATATTGCCTGAGTTGTAATTCTTGAAGAAGACTGAGTGGTCCTGCAGGATCGTGTTGTAAGCTCCTTGGAGCCGATGTTAAGGGGAATAGCCTTGTCTAACACACTGTTAGAAAGACGCAGAGGGAATTGAATGTACTCATACTCTGGGGAACTACTATAAAATATCTGTGTCGTCTGGTTGATGTTTTTGAAAGCTAAAACTAACTAATCACCAAACACAGCAAAATAAGGTATAAGTCTAAGTAATTTAAAAAGAGACCTAAAACCTATTCACCCTTCCTCTAGGTGTTAACTGAACTTGAAAACAAAGTTTTTCAATGATCATCTTATTAGTACGGCGATCTCCCTAGAGAGACTATGGTATACAGTAAAGAAGAATTCGGGATCCTCTAATTGAGGAAAGGGAGGATGACGATAATTAGCATAAATGAACCTATAGACTCAATCATTACATATAAAAAAGCCCGAATCGGGGGCTCTGATACTAACTGATGCTTGGCGAATCTACAAGTGACCGACATGCAATGCTTTAGCCTTATATGAACACGAACAATCACAAAAAATGCAGTGGAACAAAGGAAAGTCCTAAATGGAAACTTAAAAAAATGAATGGACTTACTATCCAAGGAGAGAGAAGCTTACAACATAAACCTTATCCCTAATGCAAATGCAACACTTCAAACATGCAATTAATTTCGACGCACATTTAAGTAAACAATGTTAATTTTAAATTCTTGTGTTAATATCACGATTGATCACAAATATTACAATGTAAGCAAACATATAATAATTGTAATTAAATGAGAGTGCACTGAAATTAAATGTTGGCGAATAAGTCTTACGTACACTAAAATTTGAGCCAATGATGATAAAGCAAAATAATACTAGAAATTGTTGAAATAATTGGAGAGAAATAAAACGTGTATTTTGTTCTTCCACAAATGGGTAACATATAGGACTTACAAGGATTAATAAAACCCAAATGGCAATGTGAGACTAAATCCATACTTTACTAAAAACACTAATACATTGACCTAAATAAACTGAAATACGTTTACTCCAACACTCCCCCTCAAGCTAGAGTGGAAACCTTTAGCTTGAAAACAACATATACAGATAATAAAGGCGGGCTAAGTGGGAAAAATCATCAGACGGGTCAACAACAACAACACTCAAGCCTTTATCCCAATATAGTGGGGTCGGCTATATGGATCTTTTGTCGCCATTATGCTGTATCTTTAGTCATAATCTCACTAATGCCTAAGTACATCATGTCTTTCCTTGTAGTATCTTTTAAGTCTTTATTAGTCATAGGGTTCAGTTTTTAGGGTTTAGGGTCAAAATTAATTGCAAACCCTAAACCATAAACCCTTTCATTTTAAGTTTTTATAGTGCTAAAGGTTATGTCTGTTTCCAATCTTCCCCCGCCCATACCCCCAATGATTGGAGACTATATGGGTTCTGTTGTGTGTTGTGTGTATTAGTCATCCCATCCACAGTTTAACATGTTTAGTGACTAAACTCTCATAATGCCTAACATGTGCCTCTAATGGTATCCTTTTGTACACGTCCAAACTCTCTTAGTCAAGCTTCTCACATCTTCTCTGCAATTGGTGCAACTCCTGTCTTATTCACGATATATTCATTCTTAATTTTATCCAGTCTCGTATGTCCACACATCCACCTAAGAATTCTCATCTCCGCAACTCCAATTTTTTGTTCATGCACGCAATTCACTCCCCAACACTCAGAATTATAGAGCATCGCTGGTCTAATTGTTATACGGTAAAACTAGTCTTTAAGGTTTAATGGTACTTTACGATCACATAAGATCCCTGATGCTCTCCAGTTCAACCAACCTGCTTGGATTCGATGTATCACATCTTTATCAGCACCTCCGTCTTTTTAACTATCGATTCAAGATATTCAAAACAATCACTGTGGGAAATATATTGATCACTCAACTTAATAACGAAGTCACCCGTCCTTCTTGCTGATACATCCATTGCCGCATCCGAGGACGCATGATATCATCACGTGCTAGTTGTATTTTTATTTTTTGTTATTTTATTTTCTGTCAATTTTCCTATACACTGATGCTATTTTGAATTCCGGCTCATCGTTTTGACCGCCCGATGCGACCCTGAATAAATAATCCAACAATTTGAATAGCTAGGGTGAAAAAGGCAAACTTAATTTAATTATGACAGTATAGAATAAAATATTTCCCTGTGAGAAAATTTAATAGGAGATTAATTTGGGGAAACAAAAACCTGGAAATAAGCATATTAGGAGATATTAAAAAGGAAAAAGAAAATCTTGTCCTCCTTTAAGGGTCTCCACGGTGAAAGAGAAAGGCAGCTTGGGTATTATCAGAGAATGACGAGTTTTTCGCCTCTGTTATCCCAGCAAACCACGCTCCATCGCTGCAAATCCCGCTCCTTCGTCCCCTCCTATCGTGAGATCTAACATCTCCGACGCTCATTCAGCGAGTGTCTCTTCTCCGGCTTGCGCGGCGCCGCCAGGGCACGACTTCGCCGGGGTTCGCTAACGTCTCCCCGTCTGCCGAGGAAACCCCTCCCCCTCTAGTTCGCCGTCGACCTCGACGATCTACTTTGACGTCAAGAGGGGCTCCTGTTACTCATTCCAGCGGGCTCCACTACAGCCTCCTCGTCTCCACCAACAACGTGTACGCGACATGCCAACTCTACCAGGTGTTTTGAAGAAATCTTCCCGGATTTGTTTCGGATTTCTCCAGCAATGCAACTAATTTGGAGTGGTCAAACCTCGCCGAAGTTACTGCATATGCCTAGGGTATCCTGCATCACCTATCACCGTAGTTAATGTGTTGTCTCGGACGTTCACGCTATTTAAATTTGTCGTTTACCCATAAACTATTACTTATGATATTTTTTCTTGTGGTTGTGTGAATCTCACTTTCGTTCAACTCGGTAACCGCTCAAGGAAACCTCTTTTCAAGTAACGATTAACGGATTTGCTGAAGTTTATCGTTAAGAGTAGTTTTATGCGTGAAAAGTTCAATTTGGCCTCGCAGTCTATTTTAAATTAAAATAGATCGCTTAAAATATCTTATTTTCAAATAAACTCTAACTCTAGATTACATCACTTGCATTGCTAAATTTATGCACAATATACTCTATCTTTGCCTTTCTTAACCTTAAATCATTCTTTTCTAAAGTGTCTTGCCAAGATTCATGTTTCGCATTTACACCCTCGCTGGTCTCATTGACAAAAATGATATCATCCGCAGACAATATACACGATGGTATTGCTTGTTGGATATGTCCAATGAGCTCGTCTAAGATAAGGGTAAAGAGATAAGGGCTTAAAACTGAACCTTGATGTAGACTAAAAGTGATAGGGAATTTCTGTGTTAATCCTCCAGATATGATCACCCTCATCACTTAATTTGTATATATATCTTTGATTATGTCAATGTATCATACATTTACCTATTTCTTTTCTAAGACTCTCCAGAAGATCTCTTTTGGAACCCTATTATAAGCCTTCTCAAGGTTGATAAACAACATATGTAAATCTTGTTTTCTTTCTCGATAGTTGTCAATGAGTCTACTCAAGAAATGTATATATTCCATGGTCGACCGCCCTGACATGAATCCATATTGATTCTCCGAAATGCTAGTCTCTCATCTTACTTTTCTTTTTATTACTCGTTCCCATAGTGTCATGGTATGTCATTAATTTAATTTTTTTTGTAATTAACATAATTTTGGATATCTCATTTGTTCTTATACAAAGGTACCAAGATAGTTTCTTTCCATTGGTCCAACATTCTCTTTGATTTCAATGTCTTATTGAAGAAGCATGTAAGCCACAAAATTTCTTCTTTTCCTAGACATTTTCAGGCTTCAGTGGGTATATCGTTTGGCCAAACTCCTTTCTATTTTTCATCTTATTTGAACATCATTTATCTATGATACTTGAATTTTACGATAAAACGTTATGTACCTAGACTTCTCCGATTTACATAACTCTTCCAAGTTCAGTTCACTGTCTTTTATTTCATTATAAAGTTGATAGAAATATTTTTTCCATCGCCTTTTGATAATCGCATCATCCATCAAAAAATGTATCTTTTTAATCCTTTATAGATTTAACGTGACATAATTTTTTTCTCTAGTTCGAGCAATTTTATATTTGTCACGCACTTAATATTTGGTATATAGTCGCTTATTCAATTCTTCATTATCTTGACTTCTTACTTTACTTACTGCATGTTTAGCTTCTTTCTTGACAACTTTATAATTTACTAAGTTTTCATCATTTCTACAAACATAGTGTTTTATAGCCTATTTACCAACACTTTGTCTTAAACTTTTTCTTTTCACGACTAAGATTTTTTATTTGAGGGCTTATGACTATTTGATTATCCAAATATGTTTCCACTTATTGTTGAAACCGAAAACTCGGTCTCTTGTGGAGTTCACCCTTAGGGGAAGGGGTGATCGCGTACCTACTTCTCTCCTGCAAGAAAAATGACAAAGGGAACAAAGAAGACCGGACCCAAGGGCTCGGCGAGGAGGACCCACCACACACCGGGAAGATCTTAGAACGCTTCCCCTCCTTAGCCAAAGGGCAAGCTAAGGCTACCTCAGAAAGCGCTAAAAGATTAGGGAGCAAGTGAGCCTGAAAGCGTGCCTTCTGAAGTGCCCCTTGGGTACTATTTATAGATTTCTAAAAACGGCCTCCAAATAGCCAACCTCCGCTGTTTTGAACAGCTATGTGCATCCCAACTTGGTCTGCCAACAGCGCAACTCCGCTGTTCTAACGAGCTATTCGCACCCATGGGAGGGGCAACCAGGTAATTTTTACCTCTGGGCCCCCTGGGCAGGTCCCAAGGACATGGAGGTCAGCTCGCCATCACTCTCCACCCCCACGGCGCGGGTGCGACCTGATTCCCGCAGCTCGCCTTCTCTTCTTGGGCGAGCGCGAGCTAGGCCACCGCGACCCGCGAGTGCCTGCTCCGAGGCGAGCTGGCCCAAGTTGCCTATAGCAGGGAGGGCTGACCGGTCTCAGACTATCACTATGGAATGCTCCAGAGGAGCTCGCTGTTTGGGCTCGACGAGTTCAACCCTGAATATTAGTTCGATGCACGCCGAGCTCCGTCCTCTGCTCGACGAATGCCGAACCCAAACTCTGCTCGACGAATGCCGAGCCCGAACTCTGCTCGACGAATGCCGAGCCCGAACTCTGCTCGACGAATGCCGAGCCCGAACTCTGCTCGACGAATGCCGAGCCCGAACTCTGCTCGACGAATGCCGAGCCCGAACTCTGCTCGACGAATGCCGAGGCCGAACTCTGCTCGACGAATGCCGAGGCCGAACTCTGCTCGACGAATGCCGAGCCCGAACTCTGCTCGACGAATGCCGAGCCCGAACTCTGCTCGACGAATGCCGAGCCCGAACTCTGCTCGACGAATGCCGAGCCCGAACTCTGCTCGACGAACGCCGAGCCCGAACTCTGCTCGACGAACGCCGAGGCGGGTGCGAGGGGGGAGGGGCCAGCTCGCGCAGCTCGCCCGCCTGGATTGGGCGAGAGCGAGCTGGTCATCCGGTGCCTGCCCGCATGCTGTTCTGGTGCGGGCAGGGTGCTTTGGTCCGCTCGCCTGGCCTGGCGGGCCCACTCGGCGAACACGGGGTTTTACACAATCCCCGCTCTTTTTGAGCTTGACCAAGCTCGGAAAAAATCATCCAACCCGCGTGTTCGGTGAGTGTTGTGCTGAGCTGTCGAGGAATCTTCTGGTGGTTCCCACTCCCTAGCTATAAATACACCACCGAGCCCCCAGGGAAATCCCTACCCTCTTTTGCCTTTCTCAGTGAACTGTAGCTGCACCATGCCTGTCAGTGAGGAAGTGCGAGCACGGCTGGTAGTTGCGAGCCAAAAGACCAGAGAAGTGGCCCTTGAGGCTGCCCCGTGGTTGGCGCGTGGGTCTCCCGACCCCCTCTTCAGGCCGGTAAAAGGAAAGATCGTCAGGCGGTCCCCAGCAAATGACCTCCTGGGCTCCAGCTCGGCAGCAGGCACCGAGGTTATTCCTGAGGTATGCGCGCATCCCCTCCTGACTCGTCGCTTCATTTCTGACTTTCCTCCCCGCAGGTGCCGCCCCGCGAGAGCGGAGATTGGGGAGGGGAAGGGGGTCACTCCCTCCCGCTGTCAACCGAGCGGGTCGCCAGCCCCTCTTGCCTGGGACATCCCCCTCCAGAGACTTCTCGGTCGCCGATCCCCCCGGGCTAGGGAAATCCATCGCTGCTTTCGAAGGGGAACTCTTCCAGGGACGGCCGGGTTCTTCTCGACCATCCACCTGTGCGGGCGATGTGCCGACCCCTGGTAAGCTCGTACTCGGTGCTTGTTTTCTTCTCGCCTGTCCCCTCTAACTTTTCTCTTCGTATGCTATAATGCGGTCTCCTCTGATGCCGAGATGAGCGAAGGATATTTGCCTCCCCCTGACGCGGAGGTGGTTTCAGAGTATCTGGGCGACCCGGCGGACACGGAGGGGATGAAGAGACAAGTGACGCGGTTGTTTCAGAAGCATACTCTGCTGCTACAGGAGATCTTCAACAGGGTTGACCGAGACAAAATTGCAACGGAGGCGCCGCTCGCAGCTCTAGAGGGAGCGCGGTGCCCAGCTGAAGGGGAGGTGGTTATTTCTCCCGGCGTGCATATTACGCGGGCTGAGGAGCGGCTCAGGCACGCCACAGAGCAAGTCGTCCTGGCCCAGCAGGAGCTGGTGGCGGTTCGCGAATACCACTATCCTCGCGTGCCCCCCCGAACCGGGTCGCAGAGGCGGGGCGGGTGGAAATGGATCCAGTACTGACCCGCCTACCCCCTCCCCGCGGTCAGTCGCCGGGTCAGGCCGCATCCGCACTCTAAACCAACTTGCTTAGGAGGGTTCTCCATTTAAAACATTTTAATGTTTGTAATAATCTGAGACTTCTCTCGCCCGTCGACGGGCTTAATTCTTGCCGCACGTTATGTCTATTATGTTGTTTTTTTAGTTTCTTTAGGTGGGTACTGAAAGTGCAAGTTAGATCTGATATACTCTAGAGGGGGGGTGAATAGAGTATGGTGCTTGCTAAAAACTTTTACAACAGTTGTTGTATTCTTATGTGAACAGGGAAGCAAATAATGAAAAGTAATCTAAACACAGAATAATCACAATATACAAAGGAA
Organism: Platanthera guangdongensis; assembly: GCA_039583875.1. NCBI lineage: Eukaryota > Viridiplantae > Streptophyta > Magnoliopsida > Asparagales > Orchidaceae > Platanthera > Platanthera guangdongensis. The sequence continues at coordinate 150,157,728 of CM077152.1, forward strand.
TCTAATCACAAATTAAACACAAAGCAATCACAAAGCACAGCCAGAAACAAAAAGAAACACAAGCAACCAGAAGACACAAATAGCTATAGTGGTTCCCCAATCAATCTGGGTACATCCACTCTTCTACCACCCTAGGTAGGAATCCACTGCAGGATGAGTTGATCAGGTGTCCTGGGCACCAATGAGCTTTTGATAAGGTGCTCAAAAAACAAAACCAGATTTTTTGATCAGGTGTCTTGCCACCAATGAGGTTTTGATAAGGTGCTCAAAAATCAAACACAAACTTTTGAAGGGAGTTTGAAAAACCCTTTACAGCAAAGAGTGAGAGAGGGATGAGAAGATCTTCTCTGTCAACAGTCAGAGAGAAGATAGTGGATGTTGTCAAAGCTCCCCCTGAGATCTGTAGTTGTTCGTCGTACTGAGCTCGACGAAATGACATAGTCTCCAGAAACTGAAAAACCTGGTCTTGAGGGCAGCTTCCAAACCTAACTACTAACCCTTAGACTCAATTCTACTTGACCTTTAGATCTATACAATGAGGTCAAAACAGGTTTTCTAAGAGACATAGTGATCCTGACTCAAATCAGTAATAGGGTGTTCCAACAATCTCCCCCTATTTGGGTTAGGATTACTATTTACAGATATTGGAAAATTAAAAACATATACAAGGCAACAATATAACAGACAAGACATTGCAGAATCACACATATATTGTCACAGATAGATCAAAAATCAAAATAACTGTCAGCTTACAGAATTACTCCTTTTCTTTGCTATTTATAAGTACTATTTCTCTATTTGGATTGAAAGCTTCCTTTTTAGATCTCCTGTCATCAGCTGCACCTAAAGAGGTTTGTTGCTTAGCCCTGGGCACTACAGCTTCAGGGTGCAGCTTCATGTAGCTTTCAGAATCAAAGAACTTGCTGGAAGCATATCTTTCAAGTTCCTTTTTCCTTTGTTCTGATAAAGTAGTAATACTGAAAGTGTCTTTGCCTTGTTCTCTGGCTTTCTTAATTTGATCCAAAGCAGCTAATTCCTTCATCCTGGCTTTCCATGAAGTTGGATTGTTCTCTGGATCTTCAAAAGGAACTGGAGGCTCATATCTGTTTGAGGGATTGTTTGGAGGAGCTCTGGATGAGACTAACTCTTTAAGCTTGTAGGGAAAGGGACCTGAAGTAGTATCAGAGGAAACTTGTCCTTCCCTTGAATAAGGGTGTTGCCTGGAATAGCCTTTGGAGTATACTTGAAATTCTCTTTGGTTTCCTCTATAGTTTCCTTTCCTTGATTGGTAGCCTCTGAATTGACTTCCCCTGTACTGGGATCTACCTTGAGGTTGATAAGGGGTTTGGCTTCTGGCAGAGGGTTGAACAGCAGAGCTACCACCTGCACCTGCATCAGGAGGAGGAGGATGATGGAACTGAGAGAAACCTTTCTCATACTTTCTCTTTTTCTTCATGACCTTCAATTGATTCTTGGAGTATTGCATCCAGTGTTCTGTGATAGGACAGTTATGCAGTATGTAATAAGGAATATCATTGGTATCTTTGACTTTTGCTGGAGGAACCCTTTTCATAGCCTTGCTTCTGACCTTTCTTTTCCTTGCAATAGTTGCAGAGGAGTCATCTGAATCAGTCCTATATTGATCACTTTCTGAGCTTTGTTCATCATACAGTGCATCAATCCTTTTCAGATAGTCTATCTGTTGTTGGGATTGAGCAGAGGTAACAGTAGTGACAGCAGTTGTGACAGCAACATTAGAAAGAGGAATAGAAGCAACACTAGCAGAGGAGATTACATCAGCAGATACAAAATTTTCAGAAGTAACACTCTCAGAAATGGAATGTACAGCAGCAGTAGATACAACAGTAACTGGGGCAGCAACAAATACAAATAAAATACTTTCAGATACAACAGGTTCAGTAACAGAAATAACATCAGTAGTAATATCAGGCTCAAATTCAAATGCCTCTGTCATATGTATGTCCTCAGATACTGAAACATCAGAATTAACAGCAATATCAACAATATCAGTAGAAGCAGCAGCAACAGAAACAGCAGGGGCAGCAGCAGAAAAGGACTTTACAAAAGAATAAATTAAGCTGGTGTCACAGCTTGAAATGGGCACAATGGCCTTAGATAGATCTTCAGATGGCTGGACTGCAGTGCTCTCTGGAAGACAGCTGAAATAAACTGAATCAAAATCTGATAATAATGACCTGAGGTCCATTGAGAAAACTGCAACTTGTTGTGCAACTTGTGGTGTTGAGGTGAGGTAACAGCAGCAGCAGACAATCTAACCACTTCATGAGGCATCTCCCCCTGCCTAGATTCAGTCAGGACTGGATCAAGGCACCCATATGAAGGGATTGCCTGAGGAGGAATGAGGGAGGAGAGCCTGGCAGACAGGTCTGCAACTGACTTTAAAAGTGGAGCCAAGGAGGTCTCCAACAAGAGGGATAGCCTGGGAGCTATCAGCTCATAAAGTCTGTCTGCTAAGGCTGGAAGATCTACATGCTCAATAGGGACTTGTGCAGAGGTAGAGAATGAAGGTGGAACAGCTGGAGATGTTGGTGGAGAGCTGGTGTATGGGAGAAAGGAGGGTTGAGATATGGGGATTGTGGAAATTGAAGATAATGAAATGGAAACAGAGGATGTGAAGGAGGGTTGTGCAATGATATCTTGAAGTAACTGTTGGTAAGATGTGGATGAAGAGGGTAGATCAGGAGGGGATGAAGGAGAATCATCCATAAAGGAATCATCTATCAGATTGAAAGATGGAAGATGAGATGATGATTCTATTTCTAGGTGAGGGTATTGATGTAGAGGATAGAAAAGTTCTTCTGTGAGAGGTGGAGGTGGAGAAATTGAAGTTGGAGATGGAGTTGAAATAATGATTGTGGAGGGAATTTGAATGGTGGAGGTGACTGGAGGAGATGAAATAAAAGGTGGAGGAGGAGGAGAAGAAACAGACAAGTCTTCTGCAGGGGCAGAGACTTGAGGGGAAGAGACTGCAACAGTACTTGTGCCTAAAGTTGCACTTGCAGAGGGTCTGCTGGACTTCACAATTTGCCTGTCCCACTTTCCAAACAGGGCACATGAGAGCCTCTTAGAGGCATTGATGTGCATCCATTTGAGACTAGCAGTGCAGGGCATCTGTTTTGAAGAAATAGCCCTAGTATCCTTCCAAAGTTAACAAAATTTTTGTTGATCTTCTTCTTAATCAGATCAAAGAAACTTCTCCCCAGTTTAATTGTTTCTTATCTACAAGAGCAGCCATCAAACATAGATGATACCTGGAGATGGTATCATGGGCTGAGTGCTTGGCCAATAACACCTTTCCTACAACATCAGCCAAAAATCTGTACTCCACAGATAGATTCTTCTTCAGCAGTTTGCTAGGGTTTGCATCAGAATGACCCATTCTATCAAGCATGGTAGAAAATTCTTCTCTAGACATCTCAGCAGAATCCTCTCCAGAATATAATTGAAAAACCTCTGTCAAGATAGTAGGTGTCAGAGGTACCTGAGTTCCAGATATTGTGCCAACAACTGTATTCTGGTCCTGGTTGTGGGCAGTATATACCCATTCCTTTATTTCATCAACAACTAATTTGATTCTGGTGGACATGATAGTGACGAGCTGTTGTTCCTTGAAAAGTTCTAAAATATCTTTGAAAATCTGATCACTGTTATTGAAGGAATCCATATCAATATCAAATCCTGCATCAAATTTCATTCCGGCCAGGACTGCAACTGAGACGGCCATTGATTCCTGCAAAAATCAACAAACAAACGACCAAGTGTAGAGAAGTTTGGAGGGAAAGAGAATTTTTGCAGAAAGTATAAAAGCGCAAGGGACTGAGACGACCATTGATTCATGCAAAAATCAACAAACAAACGACCACGTGTAGAGAAGTTTGGAGGGAAAGAGAATTTTTGCAGAAAGTATGAAAGCGTAAGGGAGAACGACGGCCGAAAAAAGAGTTTTATATTAGGGTTCGACGCAGAAAAGGAAAGATCGTTGAACTCAGTTCGACGATCGGGGCTTCTAAAGGAAACTGAAAGGTCATCAACATCGTCGATCTCCGTTCGACGATATTGGAGAGCGTCGAACTCCGTTCGACGATAGTTTCAGAAAACAAAATCGTCGAGCGCCGTTCGACGATCGCAAACCTGGAGAGATAGTTGAGCACTATCTGAGAAGCGCTGAACTCTGGTCGACGATTTCGGAAAGCGTCGATCTCCGTTCGACGATCTGGGGGAAAATCGTCGAGCGCAGTTCAGAGACCAGAAACACTCTATACACTAGAAAAATCAAGATGTTTGCCTAGTCTTGGTCAATTTTTAGAGTTTAAAATCTTGGATATTATTTTAGACTTCCTCCGTCTTACATTCCTAACTGATTTAGGAAGAAGGTATGTTTCTTTTCATCCAAGTGTTTGGTGAAAATATCTCTCCTTTGCAAATCAGTTGAGATATATTGAAGTTCAATTTTTTTTTCTCAACATTATCCCTTAAGAAGTGATGCCTAATTTCTATATATTTTGTCCTACTATGGAGGACTGAATTTTGAGCTATAGAAATAACACTGGTATTATCACAAAAGATTTTAGACTTCTCTAAGTTGTAGCCATAGTGTAGGAGTTGGTTTTGAATTCACAAGATTTGTGAACAACAACTACCTGCAGCCATATATTCAGCTTCAGCAGTTGAAGTTGACACAGATGTTTGTTTCTTGCAAAATCAAGAGACAAGTTTGTCACCAAGAAACTGACAAGTTCCACTGGTGCTTTTCCTGTCAATTCTGCATCCAGCATAATCAACATCAAAAAATCCAGTTAAGTCAAATGCTGAGTCTTTTGCATACAAGAGTCCTAGATTTGGACAACTTTTTACATACCTGAGAATCTTTTTTACTATTGTTAGGTGTGACTCTCTAGGGCTCACTTGGAATCTAGCACATATGCATGTAGCAAACATTATGTCAGGTCTACTAGTTGTAAGGTACAATAAAGAGCCAATCATTGCTCTATATGTTGTCTGATCAAGAGCTTTCCCATGTTCATCAGCATCTAATACAGCATTAGTAGACATAGGTGTTTTCATACAAGATGCTTCAGACATACCAAATTACTTGACCAATTCTTTTGCATACTTGGTTTGAGAAATAAATATGCCTTCAGCATGTTGTTTGATTTGCATTCCTAGAAAGAAGGATAGCTCACCCATGCTACTCATTTCAAATTTGGAATGCATTAGATTGGAGAACCTTCTACACAAATTTGAATCAGTAGAATCAAAAATAATATCATTTGCATAGATTTGTACTAGTAGGGTATGAGACTTATGAGTTCTAATAAAAAGAGTTTCGTCTACTCTACCCCTTATAAACTCATTTTTCAGAAGGAGGCATGCTAGAGTCTCATACCATGCTCTAGGAGCTTGCTTGAGACCATATAATACTTTGTGCAACTTGAAAACATAATCAGGATGAGTTGAAGAGATAAAACCTGGAGGTTGTCTGACATAGACTTCTTCTTTGATATCCCTATTGAGAAAAACACTCTTTACATCCATCTGGTATACCTTGAAACCCTTGTGTGCTGCATATGCTAAGAAGATCCTTATGGCCTCCAACCTTGCAACTGGTGTAAAAGTCTGGTCATAATCTATGCCTTCTTCTTGAGAGTACCTTTGAGCAACTAGCCTTGCCTTGTTCTTTACAATTACTCCTTGATCATCCAATTTGTTTCTGAACACCCACTTTATTCCAACAATGGAGTGATCCTTAGGCCTTGATACTAGTTCCCAAACTTTGTTCCTTTCAAATTGATGCAACTCTTCTTGCATTGCAATGATCCAGTGTGGATCTTGCTCTGCATCTTGAATGGATTGAGGTTCAATTTGAGAAAGAAAGCAAATGTGCATCAGGTTTTGGTTGACCTGATTTCTGGTTTGCACACCAGCTGAGACGTCTCCAATTACTTGGGAAATTGGATGGTCTCTTGATGTTACTAAATCAACAGGAGGTATTGATTGTTCACCAACCTGTGTTGTTGTTTGCTCTTGTGGTACAACAACTGGCTCTTCAAGAGGTTTCTCTTCAGGATGTTGAATGTCTTCTTTATCTTCACTGCTTTCCTCTTTTTGAATGATTTGTAATCTGTTCAGATCTTCAGCAAGAGAATGTACGTGCAAAGGTTCTATGGTAGAAGTGTTCTTCTTCTTGAAAGACATGTTAGATTCATCAAAATATATATGCACAGATTATTCAATTTTAAGAGTTGATTTATTATATACCCTATAAGCCTTACTGATCATGGAGTATCCCAGAAACACTGCTTCATCAGATTTAGCTTGAAATTTTGCTAAGTAACTTCTTGTCATTATTGTGTATGTAATAGATACAACCAAAAATTCTAAAATAATCTACTTTAGGTTTCTTCCCTTTGAGTAATTCATAGGGAGTCTTGCCCTTCAGTTTATGTATTAAACTTCTATTCAGCACATAGTTGGAGGTGTTCACTGCCTCTGCCCAAAAGGATAGAGGAAGGTGAGCATCTGACAACAATGTAGTGACAGATTCAATAAGGGTTCTATTTTTCCTTTCAGCTACCCCATTTTGTTGAGAAGTTCTACGAGCTGAGAAAGTGTGTCTGATCCCTTCACTCTGACAGAACTCTTGCATAAGAAGAGAATCAAACTCTGTCCCATGATCACTTCTGATCAGAGCAATGTGAGTATTGAACTCAGTCTGTATGCATTTGAGAAACTCTGTCAAACACTTAAAGTTATCAGACTTCTTCCTCAGAAAGAACACCCATGTGAATCTAGAGAAGTCATCTACAACCACTAAAGTGTAAGATTTTCCTCCTAAGCTTTGTACTGTAATGAGTCCAAAAAGATCCATGTGTAACAGATACAAAATAGTAGGTGAATCACTCTTATTAAGTGACTTGAAACTATTTTTAGTTTGATTGCCTAATTGACAAACCCTGCAGAGTCCTTCCTTCTTGTAGGGGCCATAAGGTAGTCCTCTGACAAGGTTGTCCTTGGATAGCTTAGCAATGGTTCTAAGGTTTATATGCCCTAATATCTTATGCCATAATACATTAGGTCTACTAACAGAGTTAAACAGACAAATATCTATTTTAGTTGAAAGAAAGTCTACTAAATAGATGTTATCTTTCCTTTTACCTGTCAACACAGTTGTGTTGTCCTCTGATTTGATCCTGCATAAGGATTTGCTGAAAGTCACCTAGTAGCCTTCATCACATAGCTGACTGATGCTGATCAGGTTGTGCTTCAGTCCTTCCACATAGGCTACCTTTTTGAATGTGACTGTCCCAATTTGGACTGCACCATATCCTTTTGTTAGTCCAAAGTTTGAATCACCAAATATGACTTTGGGTCCAAGCTTGGCTTTAAAGGATGTGAGATTGTCCTTGCTTCCTGTCATGTGCTTTGAGCACCCACTATCTAGATACCATTGTTGGTTTGATGTTGGATAGGTCTTCACCTGCACATAAAATAATTTACTTGTTTTTGACCCAGTTTACCTTGGGCCTATGTTGATAACCTTTAAATTCAGAAATAAATGACATCCCTGGTTGACTCTTATAACCTTCAGGATGATATCTCCTTGGAGGTATTATCCATTCAGTATAAGGGTTAAATCTGGATGAAGGACCCCTAAGATTGGAATTTGATTTACCCTTGAAGAAGTTTTCAAATCTCTGATCTCTGCTCGACGATCGTTGAGCTGCGTTCGACGATCTTGGGTCAGATGGTCGAGCTCCGTTCGACGATCGACTGTGACAGAGTTCAGGGATTAGAGATCGTCGACCTGCGTTCGACGATTTTGCCTGAGATCGTTGATCTCCGTTCGGCGATCGTCTAGCTTCGTTCGACGATTTCTGTTGAATTATTGGTTTCTTAGGTAAGTCAGAATTTTTCCTAGCTATCTCTACAACTCCCTTCCCTTTATCAGAAATAAACTTAATTGGGGTTGTTAGTACTATAGGTTGGCTGGATGAAGCACCCAAGCCCAGTGTACTGTTGAATCTAGAGTTCACTGTGCTTGTGATGTCCATTAGCTTGATGCTTCTACCATTAAGGAATTCTTCAAGCTTTTTGGCCTCTGATAGCTCACTTTTCAGTGAAGCTATCTGCTCCCTACAGCACTCCAACTGCTCAGAGAGTTTGAGGTTTTCTGATTTTAAGGTACTGTGTTCAGACAATTGATTTCTGAGAGAAATGATTTCCTTCTCAGATTTTAATAGGTCTAAACATAGTGATTTTAAATTCATACTTAAAGTCGTCAGAATCGAAATCAAAAGAACTTATCACCTAGTGCTCTTCAAGTTGAGTCTCTGAGTTTGACTCTGAATCTTCTGCATCAGAATTGTGTTGTGAGGCATTGATAGCCATCATGCAGAATTCCTTTTCTTCATCATCATCCTCATCATCACTTGAGCTGGATGAAGCTTCTGATTCCTCTTCAATCTCACTCCAAGATTCAGCAACAAATCCCTTTCTTGTGTGTTTGTTCTTGCTTGAGGAGGGTTTGTCATTGCTGTTCTTCTTGAAGTTCTTGTCTTTTCTTCTTTCTCTCTTGTCCTTTCTGTCCTTGTTTTTGTTCTCTGGACAGTAGGCACAATGTGGCCTGGTTTCCTGCAAGCAAAGCAAATAATTTCTTTATTATTTGATTTATCATACCTTGGATTGTCATGCTCTTTGTATGATCTCTTCCTGAAGTCCTTTCTGGCCATCTTGTAAAATCTTTTGGCCAGTAGAATAAGCAGTTCATCATTGCCTGTGACCTTGTCTTCAGGCCGATCTTCAGTGGCTTTGAAAGATATTGACTTTTCCTTTCTTATGGCTGGTGAGGCAGCCTTCTGCTCTTCTTCTCTATTTTTGATTAACAGCTCATAAGATTTGAGCTTGCCCAAGAGAGCTTCTGTTGTAATCTCATTCAGACTTCTGGCATCCTTGATTGGCCAGATACTTGAGTCCTAAGTGCTTGGGAAGCACATTAGGATTTTATCATTTATCTCAGTCAATGAGATTTCTTTATCCAAAGTTTTCAGTTCATTGACTATCAGACTGAGTCTATTATACATTTCTGATACTGACTCAGCTTCTCCTTTCTTGAAGTTCTCATATTGGGTTATGAGGTGAGATCTTCTGTCTTTTCTCTCATCAGGAGATCCTGAGACTATTTCAGATAGCTTATCCCAGATTTCTTTTGCTGAGTTGCATTCAATTACGTTTTGGAAAATTTCATCAGACATAGTCTGAGCAAGAATGTTCATAGCTTTTGCATCTACAACTTTTCATTTCTTGATGTCAGCATCTGTTCCTGATGGAGGTGGAACAACACTTGTGCTTGTATTCTCTGGAGGTCTTGGACACACTGTCAAAACAGAATTGAAGATGTCCTCATCAATAGAATTCATGTAGAGTCTAATCCTTGCCTTGCAAAGTGCAAACTTGGATAGATTGCACACTGGAGGTCTGGTGCTAGCATAATCTTTGTTTTGGGCCATGTTTTGTGAAGAAATAATCCTCATAACCAAATCAAGATAAGCAGATCTAACTATATGAATCTTTGAGTTCAAGTGTTAGCCTGTGCAACCACTGAGATGTGGTATTTTTAACCAACCTGGAAGATGTGGTATTTTTAACCAACCTCGTTTTGATACCAATTGAAAGTGCAAGTTAGATCTGATATACTCTAGAGGGTGGGGTGAATAGAGTATGATGCTTGCTAAAAACTTTTACAACAGTTGTTATATTCTTATATGAACAGGGAAGCAAATAATAAAAAAGTAATCTAAACACAGAATAATCACAATATACAAAGGAATCTAATCACAAATTAAACACAAATCAATCACAAAGCACAGCCAGAAACAAAAAGAAACACAAGCAACCAGAAGACACAATGAGCTATAGTGGTTCCCCAATCAATCTGGGTACATCCACTCTTCTACCACCCTAGGTAGGAATCCACTGCAGGATGAGTTGATCAGGTGTCCTGGGCACCAATGAGCTTTTGATAAGGTGCTCAAAAACCAAACCAGATTTTTTGATCAGGTGTGTTGCCACCAATGAGCTTTTGATAAGGTGCTCAAAAATCAAACACAAACTTTTGAAGGGAGTTTGAAAAACCCTTTACAGTAGAGAGTGAGAGGGATGAGAAGATCTTCTCTGTCAACAGTCAGAGAGAAGATAGTGGATGTTGTCAAAGCTCCCCCTGAGATCTGTAGTTGTTCAGGAAGTGAAGCTTTGCAGTAGAGTGATAGACCTTCAGAAAATTGATCTACAGCAAATGATGATTTCAGCAGCAACTGAAATGTGAGATGTCTGGAGTCTTGAATGATGATGGCCTTTGAACACTTGAATCAAAAGAGATCTGAAAATTTCAGTTTGTTGATCTCCTTTGGTGATGGTGTTCATGTATGAATCTTTGAGACTGAAAATGTCTGTTACTCTTTCTCTTTCTCTTGTGTAATTGTTGTTGTGAGAGCTGTTGTTGCAGAGAATATGTTTCTGACTTCTTGTTCTTCTTCTCTATCTTTGTTGTAGAAAATAATTCTGTCTTTTATTCCATCTGTCTGAATAGAAATGATCCATTGTCCAAGATAGCCGTTAGCCTGTCATTAATTACTTCTTTAATTGCTTTTGTCTTCTGGAGGAAAGTCCAATAAAACATTACTTGATAATTTCTTGAAACTTGCTCCAGATTAAATGAAAACGGCTACAAGATCTTTGAATTAATTGCTAAGAATAATTCCTTAACTGTCTGAATTTGAATCTTGAAAATCGTTGAACTCTTTAGAAAAACGTCGAACTGAGCTCCACTATCGTTGAACTGAGCTCAGAGATTTGGACTTAGACAGAAACAGAGATCGTCGATCTGAGCTCAACTATCGTCGAACTGAGCTCAGAGATAGCGGAACAAACTGGGGTCAAGATCGTCGAACTGAGCTCGAAGATCGTCGAATGAAGTTCGACGACTTGATGAAGTTGAGCTCAGAGATCGTCGAATGAAGTTCGACGACTCGTCAAAGTGAGCTCAACGATCGTCGAATGGAGTTCGACGATTCGTCGTACTGAGCTCGACGAAATGATTTAGTCTCCAGAAACTGAAAAACCTGGTCTTGAGGGCAGCTTCCAAACCTAACTACTAACCCTTAGACTCAATTCTACTTGACCTTTATATCTATACAATGAGGTCAAAACAGGTTTCCTAAGAGACATAGTGATCCTGACACAAATCAGTAATAGGGTGTTCTAATAGGTACGGATGAAGCCCTCTTGCTCGCCCACCGCTTCTTTAAGCGGGCGCGAGATCGTTAAATCGGCTTGCCCAGCCCGCCTATCTGTTCCTGGCGGGAGCGGCCGGTAACTCGCTGGTTGTGTTTCTCCCCGGCTCGCCTATGATTTCTGGCGGGTGCGAGTCGCAGCTCGCCCGCCTCTTGTGCGGACGCGGGTGGGCACAATTTGCCGCCGGACGGTCCTTGTGGCGCGGCTGCGTGCCGAAAAGTTGAACCGTCAGGCCTCTTTTTGCTATCCACACTTTTCCCGCCGGCGGAAGATTTTCCCGCCTTTTTTCTTTCTATAAATAGGCCCTGCCGGACCTTGCTCACCCTCTGCATTTTAGTCTCCCCCTTCTCTTGCTCCTTGTGAACTCCGACTCGCCCGCTTCCTGCGAGGACTTCCCCACCCGCTTAGCAAGCTTTCTGCGACGCGGACGGGCGGGGCAAGTGTGCTTGGACCTTTGCTGAGCATGACTTTCCCCCCGCCGTCATCTCTGAGAGCGAGTTCCTGGACGCGATAAGCGACTACATACCTCCCGACTTCGTTGCGAGGTGGCCTGGGAAGGAGAAAGAATAAATGACTTCACGGAGGGAGAGCTCGCCATCCCGGTGGCGCACTTTGAGGCTGGCCTCCGGCTCCCTCTATGGACGGAGGTGCGACAGATACTGAAATATTTCGGGGTCGTCATCGGCCAGATGACCCCGAACTCCGTAGCAGTCATGGTCGGTTTTGCCTGCTTCTTGCTAGAGGAGCGGGTTGAGTTCAGCCTCGCGGTCTCCCGCAAGTTGTTCTCTTTCCGCGCGAACAAGGACGAGACCGCCTATTTTTCCAGCGCCCACGTTAAGGTTCGCGAGACCGTCAACAAGAGCCATAATTGGCTTAAGAAGATCGTGTTCGTCAAGGGGGACTTCAGCAATGTCCCCTTCTCGGCGGTGCAACCCCCTTATGTATATATCTCCTTTTCGTTATGATGTAAGCGCGGGCCACGTCCCGATTTTGTATTTCTGCCCGCCAATGAACTGTTTTGGATCCGCCTCTTCGTGTGTATGTATATTACTGTCGCTTGTAATGGCTTCCGTGCAGTGCGGATTTTCTTTCTTTTTGTTCTCGCGGCTTGTCTTAATCCTCCCGCTCACAGTTCCTTTTTTCCGTGCACTGACGACGAGATCGCGTGCCCCCTAAGGACTTAGTGTAGGGAGCATAGGAGGCTTAGTCAGCCGTCCCGCGAGTGGCGACCCGCCTGCTTGGTCCAGATCCTCTATGCTGCTTGCTCGCGAGAGGAGGCGAGTCGGCTCGGCTCATACCCGAGCCGCCGGGTTTCTTGTGAGTCGACCCTCTTGCGACGCGACCCGGGTTTTCGCCGCCTTGACCGTTATCTTGGGCGCTGGATGATCACGCTGGACCTATCTCGTTAGTCATGTGACTCCTTTCTAGGTCATTCGGACGACTAAGGCCCTCCAGCTTCCAATATCGCTTCGTTCGTCTCGACCCATCTTATTGCCAGTTGGGGAACCAGATTGGACTCCTACGAGTGACATCCAGCCCTGTCAGCTAGGTGAAAGCCTGACAGCGAGATCTACTCGGGGTCCGGGTTGACGCACACGAGTGACATCCAGCCCTGCCAGCTAGGTGAGAGCCTGGCAGCGGGATCTGATCGGGGTCCGGGTAGACACTTTCGAGTGACATGCAGCCCTGTCAGCTAAGTGAGAGCCTGACAACAGGATCTGCTCGGGATCCGGGTAGACACATTCGAGTGACATCTAGCCCTGCCAGCTAAGTGAGAGCTTGACAGCGGGATCTGCTCGGGGTCCGGGTAGACACCTTCTAGTGACATCCAGCCCTGCCAGCTAGGTGAAAGCCTGACAGCGGGATCTGCTCGGGGTCCGGGTAGACACCTTCGAGTGACATCCAACCCTGTCAGCTAAGTGAAAGCCTGACAGCGGGATCTGCTCAGGGTCCGGGTAGATGCACACGAGTGACATCCAGCCCTGCCAGCTAGGTGAGAGCCTGACAGCGGGATCTGCTCGGCGTCCGGGTAGACGCACAAAGTGATATCCAGCCCTGACAGCTAGTTGAGAGCCTGACATCGGGATCTGCTCGGGGTCTAGGTAGACACACGAGTGACATCCAGCCCTGCCAGCTAGGTGAGAGCCTGGCAGCGGGATCTGCTCGGGGTCCTAGTAGACACCTTCGATTGACATCCAGCCCTGCCAGCTAAGTGAGAGCCTGACAGCGGGATCTGCTCGGGGTCCGGGTAGACACCTTCGAGTGACATCCAACCCTGCCAGCTAAGTGAGAACCTGGCAGCGGGATCTGCTCGGGGTCTATCAAATGAATACTTCACCCTATCGTGTGAGTTACTGCAGCGAGATTAACACATCACAAAACTTTATTAAGAACAAGTCATTACTTACATATTTCAAGGATAAAAACGTTTTAAATCGTCACCGCTCCAGGTGAGACTTAGGGTCTCGTCCACCATATTTTGGAGACGATACCCTCCCGATCTTAGCGTTTCCTTTACAATGTACGGACCATCCCAGTTGGGGTTGAGCTTCCCCACGGTTGCCGATCTTCCTGCTGCATCTACCTTTTTCAGGACCAAGTCCCCCTCCGCAAGTTGTTTGACTTTGACATGCTTGTCAAAGTACTTGACCATTCTCCTCTTCACTTCTTGTCGGATGACGGAGAGGTCGCACAATTCCTCCACCATGTCAAGGGAGAGCCGCAGCTCCTCGCTTTCAGCCGACCATTCTTCGCTGCCTTCTTCCGCCGCAACCACTTGGGGCGTTTGGACTTCAAATTCTATGGGGAGCATTGCTTCACATCCGTGGGAGAGCTTGAAGGAGGTCTCCCCTGTTGCTGTGTTGGGGGTGGTCCTCAGGGCCCAGAGAACCGAGGGAAGCTGCTTTACCCAGCTCCCTTTCAGGTTCTCTACCTTCTTCTTCAGGAGATTCACAATGATCTTATTGACGGCCTCCACCTGCCCGTTGCTCGTGGGGTGGTGGACCGAGGGAAACCTGAGGTCAATCCCGAGCTGCTCGCAAATGCTAGTGAATTCTGTGCTGGCGAACTGAGGCCCGTTGTCCGTGATAATGACCTGGGGCAGCCCATGACGACAGATGATCTCCCCCCAAACAAAGTTTCTGATGACTTGGGAGGTCACTTTGGGCAGCGCCTTCACCTCCATCAACTTAGAGAAATAATCTATCATCACAAACAGAAATCTCCTCTGCCTACTGGCTTGGGGGAATGGTCTGACCAAATCCATTCCCCAAATTGCAAAGAGCCAGAGGGCTGTGATGCTCTTGAGGCGCTGAGCCTGCTGTAGTTGGAGGGGGGAAAACAGCTGGCACTTGTGACATCTTCTCGCGAATTCTGCAGCATCGCGACCCAGGGTTGACCAGAAGTATCCCTGCCTGACGATCCTCCCTTCCACGGTCCGACTCTCGGAATGACTCCCACACTCCCCGGAGTGAGTTTCTTCCAAGATCCTTTGTACTTCCCTCTCGGCCACGCAACGGACCAGCATCCCCGAGAGAGTCTTCCTATACAATTGTCCGTCCCGGAGGAGATAATATGATGATTTGTACCTGAGCCTCTTCTTGTCCACCCCCTCGGGATACTCTCCCGTGGAGAGGAAAGTTGCAATCAAGTCCATCCACGAGGAGTGCTGATCCACTTCCATCAGTTCTCCCTCCTCAATGGAAGGGCAAAATAGGTCAGTAATGGTGCCTCCCACTCGGGGGCCGTATTTCGCCAGCTGATCGACTTGCTCGTTTTCTTCCCGGGGCACGTGTCGGATGTAGAAGGTTTGGAACGTGCCGATGGCCCCGTTCACTTTGGCTAAGTATAGCCGTAGGGTAGACTCTCTCGCCTCAAACTCCCCGTTGATCTGGGAAGCCACCACCATGGAGTCAGTGAGGACCTCCACGTCCAGCACCCCCAGCTCCCTGGCCAGGCGCAGCCCGGCTATCACGGCCTCGTACTCTGCTTGGTTGTTAGTGATGGGGAAGTGCACCACCACCGTTTGTTCGATTCTAGTTCCCTGGGGGCTCTCCAAGATCACCCCCACCCCCAGGTAATGCCTCCCTGAGGCGCTATCTACCTTCACCTTCCACGGAGTCGGACGAGTGAGCTCTTCCTCCACGACCTCGATCACGTAATCGGCCAAAAAGTCGGCCATTGCTTGGGCCTTGATCGAGAGGCGGGAGATGAAGGAGATGTCGAACTCGCTTAACTCCACCGACCACTTGGCCAGCCTACCCGAATGCTCCACTCCCTCAAAGATGTTGTGAAGGGGATGGTAAGTCACCACTTGGATGGAGTGTGCCTGGAAGTAGGGCCGCCGCAGCCTTCAGACCGAGATGATTGGGGCGAAGGCCAGCTTCTCCAAGATTGGATATCGGAGCTTGGCCTTCCTCAGGACCCGGCTCACGTAGTATATGGGGAACTGCCTCTTCCCCTCTTCACGCACCAGGACAGAGCTCAAGGCATCCGCTCCGACCCCGAGATACAAAAATAAGTCCTCCCCCTCTTTCGGCCCGTGGAGCAACGGAGCCTGCGTCAACTGCATCTTAAGAGCTTGGAATGCCTTATCGCACTCATTGGTCTACTCAAATTTTTGACTTCCTCT
Organism: Platanthera guangdongensis; assembly: GCA_039583875.1. Classification (NCBI taxonomy): domain Eukaryota; kingdom Viridiplantae; phylum Streptophyta; class Magnoliopsida; order Asparagales; family Orchidaceae; genus Platanthera; species Platanthera guangdongensis. Next base: position 150,173,689 of record CM077152.1, read on the forward strand.
TAGTGTTTTCAAAAAGGGGGAGCACTTCTCCCCGGCACGGGAGAGGAACCGGCTCAATCCTGCCAGCTTCCTTGTCAATCGTTGCATCTTCTTAGCATTCCGCGGTGACCCCAACTCCATAATAGTCTTGACCTTTTCCGGATTTGGCTCGACCCTTGCGGGGGTGACGTGCCCCAAGAACTTCCCCCTGCTGGCCCCGAAGACGCTCTTCAGGGGGTTCAGACGCATCTTATACTTGCGCAGGGTGGCGAAAGTTTCTTCCAAGTCCCGAAGGTGAGAGTCCACATCCTGACTCTTGATCATGAGGACGTCCCCCTACATCTCCAAGTTCCTCCCCTTCTGTTCGCGGAAGACCCTGTCCATCATTTTTTGGTAGGTCGCTCCTGCATTCTTCAGCCCAAAGGGCATCATTTTGTAGCAGTAGCACCCATCCCCCATGATGAATGAGACGTCCTTGACGTCCGGGAGGTGCATCCTGATTTGGTGGTAATCTGAAAACGCATCTAAAAAACTCATTACAGAAAAACCGACGGCTGAGTCAACCAGCGCGTCGATCCGAGGCAAGGGATAACAGTCTTTAGGGCATGATTTATTAAGCAAAGAAAAATCAACACACATACGTCACCGGCCGTCTCCTTTTTTAACCATGACAACATTGGAGACCCAGCCGAGGTATTGTATTTCGGATACAAAGCCGGCCTTGAGAAGTTTGGTCACCTTCTCTCTGATGGGCTCGGCCAGCTTGTCCGCGGTGGACCTCTTCTTTTGCTGAACGGGGCGTGCTCCCGGGTCCAGGTTGAGGCGGTGGCAGGCCACGTCCGCGTCAACCCCCGACATCTCCGCGGCGCTCCATGCGAAGATGTCCACATTCTTTTGGATGCATGCCAGCATCCTGCCCTGAGCCTTCCGGGTCAGCCCCCCGCTGACGCGAACCTTCTCCACCCTACCTCTTAGGGTGAGAACCTCCATCTCTACCACCTCTTCTGCAGCCTCTAGCCTGGACTGCTCCCCCCACTCTCCGACGTCCCTCTCCTCCGGGACCAGAACCTCCTCTTCTACTCTCCCCAAGACCATCGCTTCGGCCAACTCCTCCTGGCCTCCTCCTGTCACCTCTACCTCGGTGCAGCTCTCTACCTCCATCTCCTCCCTGCCAGCCTCCTGCTCCGCCTCCATTCTCCGCTCCATCTCCTCGGCCCCCTCTTGCCAAGAGATAGAGTTTACGGCGGTGACGTAGCACTCCCTTGCTACTTTGGGGTCACCCCGCACCCGGACCTGGATCCCCTCGGCATTAAACTTCAGGCATTGATGAAACGACGAGGGGACGCAGCGGAAGACGCTGATGAGGGGCCTCCCAAAGATTGTGTTGTAGCTGCTGGGGGCATCCACGATGACAAATCGGAAGTTCCGGGACTGCCCCCCCCCCCAGGGAGACATGGAGCCCCACTCCTCCTTCTACCTCCTTCCTCTCCCCCGAGAACCCAAACAAGGGGTCATCCGAAGCCAACACCCTCCTTGCCTCCACCTTCATCGCGTCGAACGCATTCTTGAAGATGACGTTGACGGAGCTTCCATTGTCGATGAGGATCCGGGAGACTGTAAAATTCTCGATGGCCGTCTGGATGACCAGCGTATCGCAGAAGGGATCCTCGTGATCCGGCATATTACTCATTGAGAAGGTAATCTTCTCTTCCGGGGGTGGGGTCTGGGAAGTGGAGCCAACGCTCCGACGGTACATGGTGTGGAGGCTCGCCCTCCGAGATGCCTCTACCCCCACACCCCATGGATCACTCCGATCCCTCCCCGGGTCCCGACATCTACCCGGTCTTCACACTGATCCTCCTCCGTCAGAGGCAGGACCTCCTCGATCCTCACCTCCTGGCGCCCCTGCTGCTGTTGCTGCTCCCTGTTTCCTCTCATCTCGAGGAACTCCGGGCACGTGGCCGTAGCGTGCCCTTCCTCTTGATGGAAATCACAGTAGGGTAACTTCACCCTTACTTCTCTTCTCCTCCTCCGCGCTGCTCTCCTCCTCTCCCCCATGGCTATGACCATAGCCTGATCTTTATTGCGGAGTAGAGGCCTTTGCGCCTGCCTCCAACCCGTGGGGTGGAACTAATCCTGACCCCCCTGGTGGTGGTCCATTCCCTGGTATCCTCTCCGTGGCCCCTGGTCTTGCCACTTGGGCCTCAAGCCCAACCGACGACCCGACTCCTGACGCCCCCACCTGTGCTGCTGCTGCCCCTGGAGCGGCCTCTGCTCCCTCTACTGGGGCTCGACACTCCTCTCCTCCTGCCCCCTTCCGCCTCTCGACTCCTCTTCCTCCGTGGCCCACCTGGCCAGCTTCTGGGCAAACTCCGGATTCGACGCCTCTCCGTCGACCTCTCTCGCCACTCTCTCCATCAGCTTCTCGTAGGAGAGGGGCGGCACTCTCTTCAGCTCCATCCTGAAGAAACCCTGTTACAACTACAGGGTGAAGGCCATCATCAGACTATGGCCCGACATCTCTTGGACCTGAGTGACCTCCTCCTGGAACCGGTCGACGTAACTCCCCAATGTCTCATTCACTACCTGTTTGATGTGGAACAGGGACTCCGACTCCTTCCTCCTCTTCGAGCTGGTGAACCTCAATATGAACCCCCGGCGCAGGTCCTCGAAGCAGTAGATGAAGCTGGCCGACAACTGGTGGAACCACTCCCTCGCCTTCTCCTTGAGGGTGATGACGAAGAGCCGGCACTTGAAGCCATCCGACATCTGCCGGATCGAGACCACGTCCTCGAACCACTGGACGTGTTGGACCGGGTCTCCCTTCCCGGTGTAGTAAGACATTTCGGGTTTCCTGAACCCCTCCGGAATTGGGGCGGAAGAGACCAGCTCGCTAAAGGGGCTGCCTCCCCCTTACGGGCGACCTGGAGCATCCCACGTGCCCATGTCGCCGAACCGGCCTCCGCGTGCCGAGCCGGGGAAAAGCACGCACCTGGGGAGCTCGCATTCCTTTCCTTCTTCGGCAACCTCCTTCCTAGCTCGCCTGCCAGGAGCGTCCTCGCCCAGAGACGGGGCGACAACAATTGGAATAGCTGGAGTCGAGCACTCGGCCCGCGCGCCGCGTGCGAACTTGACGAGGCTGAGTACCTCGTTCCTGAAATCTTCAAACATTCCCACTGTGGCCAGGGGTGGCGGGGGCGGCGAGTCGGACCTATCTGAGCCTTGTCTTCCCGTCATCGATCCTGTTGGAAATTTTCTGTGCTGACCACTCTCCACGCTCACCGCATCAAAATGTTGAAACCGAAAACTCGGTCTCTTATGATGTTCACCCTTAGGGGAAGGGGTGATCGCGCACCTACTTCTCTCCTGCAAGAAAAATGACAAAGGGAACAAAGAAGACCGGACCCAAGGGCTCGGCGAGGAGGACCCACCACACACCCGAAAGATCTTAGAACGCTTCCCCTCCTTAGCCTAAGGCCAAGCTAAGGCTACCTCAGAAAGCGCTAAAAGATTAGGGAGCAAGTGAGATTGAAAGCGTGCCTTCTGAGGTTCCCTTTGGGTCATATTTATAGATTTCTGAAAACGACCTGCAAATAGCCAACCTCCGCTGTTTTGAACAACTATGTGCATCCCAACTTGGTCTGCCAACAGCGCAACTCTGCTGTTCTAACAAGCTATTCGCACATATGGGAGGGGCGACCCGGTAATTTTTACCTCTGGGCCCCACTGGGCAGGTTCCAAGGACATGGAGGTCAGCTCGCCATCACTCTCCACCCCCATGGCGCGGGTGCGACCTGACTCCTGCAGCTCGCCTTCTCCTCTTGGGTGAGCGCGAGCCAGGCCACCGCGTCCCGCCATTGCCTGCTCCGAGGCGAGCTGGCGGCCAAGTCGCTTATAGGATGGCGGGCTGACCGGTCTCAGACTATCACTATGGAATGCTCTAGAGGAGCTCGCTGTTTGGGCTCGACGAGTTCAACCCTGAATATTAGTTCGAAGCACGCCGAGCTCCGTCCTCTGCTTGACGAATGCCGAGCCTAAACTCTGCTCGACGAATGTCGAGCCCAAACTCTGCTCAACGAATGCCGAGCCCAAACTCTGCTCGACGAATGCCGAACCCGAACTCTGCTCGACGAATGCCGAGCCCGAACTCTGCTCCACGAATGCCGAGCCCAAACTCTGCTCGACGAACGCCGGGGCCAAACTCTGCTCGACGAATGCCGAGCCCAAACTCTGCTCGACGAACGTCGAGGCCAAACTCTGCTCGACGAACGCCGAGGCGGGTGCGAGGGGGGAGGGGACAGCTCGCGTAGCTCGCCCGCCTGGATTTGGCGAGAGCGAGTTGGCCATCCGGTGCCTGCCCGCATGCTGTTCTGGTGCGGGCAGGGTGCTTTGGTCCGCTCGCCTGGCCTGGCGGGAGCACTCGGCGAACACGGGGTTGTACACTTATCCTTAAATGTTAAGACATAATTTCACATGAGATACTATCATCAATATAAGAGTCATAAATTAGTTTCATAACTGATATTTTGAAAGCAACCAATTTTTCCATCTTAAAGTTCTACCACCGAATTTTTGGCAACACCTCTTGTCTTTAATTTATTATATTTAATTTGCACGTTCAACACCACTAACCTATGTTGTGTTGTCAAAATTTCTCTTAATATGATTTTGCAATCCTTACAAATCATTTTATCCATTTTGCTAGTTATAAAATAATTAATTTGTGACTTATTTGCTTTGCTTTTAAACGTAATGATATATTCTTTCCTCTTCATAAAAAATTTATGTCACAATTAGCTCATGTGCTGTGACAAAATCTAAAATGGTTCTTCGTTCTTAATTTATTTCTCGATACCCAAATCCTTAATTAACGGTTGTATAGTCTATATTTTCCTTCACTTTATGTCTATTTAAGTATCTACTTATGAAAATTTTCTTTCTTTATAAGATTTCCCTTACTAAATCAGTTAAGTTTTTCAAAATTGTACTTTAATAGTTTCACTTAATCCTACTTGTAACACATAAACACTGATCACATTAATAGTTTTTTTCCTATGACCAATTTAAGAGATAAAATTCTATTATCTTTTCTACTTACCCTAACAACTCCATTCCTCTAAGTAGTATTTACAATAATACCTATTTCATTGCTTGTTTTTTTTGCATACCATAATTTAAAATCTCAATTGTTAAAAATTTAGCTTTCTCACCTACTTATCTAGTCTCTTACAAACATAAAATTTTTATCATTCTGCTGATCATCGTATCAACTATTTTCATCGTTTTTTCCATCTAGCCGATCGTGTTGATGACATTGAGATATCACTCTCGGGCTACTTTTAGGTCACCGCGGATCTTGATTTACATCTATTGTTTTAAATGTCCTCCAACATATCTGACATGACGACCAACATTTTATTTTTAAGACCAAAACGACATTTTTCATATAAAAATAGATTGTCCTTTTTGTAAAATATAGGTCGATATATCCGATTTTTCTGATATATCGGCCGACACGACTTTTAAACATATTGTCCGCTATTTAATTTTATGTTTATTTGCATAATTGCAGTATATATTTAAATGATCTATGTGTTATATTATGTATGCATAAATAAATTATACTTATTACTTTATTTTGTATTTTTACAATCAATTTTATATAATTATTTTATTATATAATTTTATATTATAATAATTGTGAAAAACTTCAACACATTTATTTGTTGATTATTTTATACTTTTAACATGTATTTATTAAGCTTTTTTCTTATAATTAGTCAAAGATATTTAACTTTAAATCTTCTTTATTAGCTACAAAACTTAGTATTATTTAAAAAACATTATTGTGTAATATTAAATGTATTTCAAAATACATTGATTTGTACTTATTGATAATATTTTATTTTTGATCATCTTTGCATTTATTTTTGGATATATATTACTTATTGTTCATAAAATTTGAGCCTTGACACACCGGTTGAGGCATTTGAATGCGACCTTTGAGGTCATGAGTTCGAGTCCTGGAAGCAGTCTCTTGCAAAAATGTAGGGTACAGTTTGCCTACATTTTACCTTTGTGGTGGGATTCTTCCCCAGACCCTTCCGCACAGGGATGCTTTGTACACCGGGCTACTATTTTTTATAAAAATTAGTATACTTAGTATACATAAAAATAAAATTTTTATTATAAGATATGAAAATCCATTTTTTTTAAATTTCTCTCGCATGTCTCCAACTTCCGACATTGGACATTTAAAAACTCAATCCGATATGTTGCCAACATTCGATATTTACAAACTCGTATGCACCCCTCTTGAGCTATACATCAGGTACTCGGGGTATGAGGAGGGTACCGACTGGAAAGCACCGATCAGAGGCTTTCCGAATGTGACGTTATAACTGCTTGAAGCATCAACAATGACGAACCAACAGTTTCTTGAAGTTCTACTGAGAGTAATGAGGACTTCCACTCCCCCATACATCCTTTCTTTCTCCTGAAAATCCATAGAGTTGCCTTTCCGATGCCATAACCCTATTTAGCTTCAACCTTCGTTTCCTCAAATGTGTTCTTGAATACTGCGCTGACAAAACTTCTATTGTCCACCGGGATCCGAGAAACAGTGAAGTTTTCGATCGTTGCCTGAATAACGACGACGTCGTGAAATGAATTCTCATTCCCCAACATGTACTCCTTAGAGAAGCAGATTTCTCCCACCGGAGTGAAAACCTAGGAGGCCAAAGCAACATTTCGATGATAGATCGCATGAAGATTTCCATTTTTTTGAATCCTCTGCTCCCACTTCCCCGTGAATGACGCCGATCTTTTCGCGCGTTCCAACATCCACCTTGTCTTTACATCTTCTCTGGCCCTGGGCCTGGTCCAACTCTCCCCCAGCAGGAGCCTGTTGCTTTTGATCTTCCCCCTCCTCCTGGGGGGTGGGGGGGGGGGTCTTCTTTTCCCTACCCTTCTTCTCGTTTCTAAGAACTCTAGGCCTGATGTGGTGGTGTGCCCCTCTACTTGATGCAAGTCATAATAGACTGTAAAGGATGGTATTCCAATGCGGACTCCTTCTCTAATTATTTCTTCCTGGGTCTGACCCTCTTGCTGGGTGATCGCCATAGCTTCCCTGAGGATGGGGTCTCCCTACCGGTTTCTAGTTTCTACAGTAGCTTATTCATTGAGACCCGAAACCTCTTTTCAGGTACCCGATTTTATGGAGCCATGACTGGCCTCCTCATCTCTTGCCTCCTCGGCTTCTCTTGCCTTTCTTCCTCCATTCTCTTTGCTTCGGGGTTTTGGCTTCCTCTGCTTGGGTCAACCTCGTGAGGGAGGCTAAGAAACTACTATTTGTGGCCACTATTTCGATGAAACGTCATGCCCGATCGATCAAATCTTCAAAAGACACCGGCTGGAACGGCTCACCTCTAATTTAAACAAGCCCTCCTGCAGGCCAAAGTTGAGAGCCAGCTGCATGGTATAGCTCTTCAGCTCTAGAATGTTCAGGATCTGCTCTTGGAAACAGTCAATGAGCTTCCTAACATCTCGTTGATCCCTTACTTGAGAGGAAAGAGGTCCATCGACCCCTTCTTCCTCTTCTTGGATGTTGCAAAGCGCAACATCAACCCTTAGTGCAAGTCCTCTAAACAGTAAATTGAACTTGCCTACAACTGATGGATCCAATCTCCAGCCTTCACTTTGAAGGTAATCATAAAGAACATGCATTTGAAGTCGTTGGTGATAGTTCCAATAGAGACAATGTCATTGAACCATTGCAATTGTTGTATGTGGTCATCCTTCCCCGTATTGTTACTCAACGTTGTTTCGTTGAACCCTTCAGGGAGACTGGGACCAGGGAGGACAAAATCCCTTCACAAAATGGGTTGGTCGTCCCAAATTGGTGAGTTGGTCCCTGGGATCCGGCTCCAGCTCGTGGAGGCGAGCTCCTTGTGAGCTCACCAGGGGGTCGACCTTGCGGAAAAGAATACCTTGCATGCTCGGCGGGGGACCTCGCGACTGTTGCAGTTGCTCTGGTTCCTCACTGGCGACCTCCTTGTTAGCTCTTTGAGACGACCTGCCTTCTTTCAAAGAAGTGACGTGGCGAGGTGAGGTTGATGTGACCTCAACACGAGCTGCGAGAATGGCTTGCATGGTGTATTGCATCTCTCTATTGAACTCGACGAAATTTGCTCATCACGAACTCGCTCTCTATTCACGAGTTTCCGATGTCGTTCTCCTGTTCGCCATTATGAGCCATGATGTATTTTCTCAAGACTTTCTTCCTCTGAATGCGATCTACACTCATCACAACAAAAATATCAGAACCGAGAAGCCTGTTCACAAGAATTCAGACCTAAAAGGTAGCTTGAGGTTACTAATCCTACGGTCTTACTCCACAGATCTGGTGACAAGAACGAGAGAGAGAGAGAAGCCTGATTCACTATAAATTAGACTCATGTGTTACAGTGAGCAGGTCCCACCAAACACCCGAAAGTTTAATGAACTTGGTAAATGAGGACCTTAGTGGGGAGTGGGGGGTGGGTCGACAGTCGGTCCTGCTGGTTCATTTTACCATGTTGTCGAATACCTTGTTTGCGGGCGAGATCAGGAGGAATCTCATCTCTGGGCGAGATCAAAGGAATCTCGTTTATGAGTGAGATCAAGAGGGATCTTGTAATGCCCCAAAGTTCCCGAAAATAACAAGAAGTTGATTTCTGGGAGTTACCCCTAGGCGGTAACGTTAATGCCGACGGTATCCAGTTGAATTAAATCAACCTTTGTTTCAGGAAGGTACCACGCATCAGTATAAAGGTAACAAGCGACAATATCACTCGACGCTCTCGACGAATCGTGGAGAGCCTACCGCGTAGCTGAAGTGTGATAGTGCGCAGCGATAGCCAAATTAAATCATCGTTTGGATGTGGTTAATACCGCCCGACGGTAGTAAGATACTGCGCAACGGTAGTGGGAGCGACACGACGGTGCTGGATGAGACCATAGCCACCACCAAAGTTATCGCGCGGCGGTAGCAAAGATACCGTGCAGCGGTAGCAAAGATACCGTGCGGCGGTAGCAAAGATACCGTGCGGCTGTAGTTCACTACTAAAGACTTGAAATGAGATTTATTTCTCATTTCCTCTCGTTCTCGCTCTCTCTCTCTCTTGATTCTTGAGGAAGGAGAAGGGAAAAGCTAGGACGTAAGGGCAATGGGGATCCAATCCTATTGTGAAGGCGTTCGTGTGGTCAGATTAGCGAGTCGAAGCCAGATCCGTGGAGAGGAAATTGTGGTGATCAGTTCCATCCGGATCAAGTGCAAGCTCATGACTCCTAACCGATCGACATGGGTAACAACCATTCTCCTTGGACAAGTGAAGTCCTCAATTTGCATAAATGCATGGAACCCCTCACCAAAATGTGAAGAAAAATGGTGGTTTCTAGCGGGTAGATCGTTGTGATCCCCGATAAAAATTACATATAGAATCCAGAATCGAAGTATGGAATAAGCATACTGTGTGAAGTCCATCTGCACAAGTTATATTGAATTGATGATGATTGATTTGCGTGTCGAAGAAGACTCCGTGGATAAACGTGTAGTTTCCGGGGTTAAGGAGTGTGTAGGATGCTGCAGTGAAAATACCAGATATACTCTCTAGGAAAACACCCAAATTGGGGAAGAAACGAGATTTTGTCCCTTACCGCGCTGCGGTAGTGCTACCACCGCCGATAACTCTCAGTGAGCTATGAGAGGCCTGTCTCTTAGAGACCTGGGGGCCATTGTTTGAAGCTGAGAGTCTTAAGAGCCCAACTAAGGTGGCCGTGAGAGCCAGCCTGATTGTGGTTGCGAATCCTATGTCTGTGAGACAAGGTGAGTAGCATGAGAAGCTGTTGAGCCTGGAGAGCCCAACTTTAGTGATCGTGAGAGTCATTGATGTGATCATTGTGAGCCCAGGTCCTGGGGACATAGTGAGCGGCAATTGAAGCTGAGAGCCTGAAATGCCTAGCAAAAAGGCCAGAGAGCCGAACGGGCAAGGGGAGGCTGACCCGCGTCTTGTCGTTCGCGATGATTGCTTTGGCTGTCGGTGTTAGCATGATGATTTGAGCAACGAGAAAGAGCTGAACCGTACCCGCGTTATGTCATTCGGACTAGATCGCCTGAAGAAAATGACTTTTGTCGTTGACATAATAAGAGTCTTAGGCTACGAGCCGGAAAGACTAGAATGCTCAAGTGTGAACCATCAAGTCTGGGACTGTGGATGGTGGTGGGACTCAGAGAAGTCCGGTACACCGAGAATGTGCCCTGAGTGCACGGGGCGTGTGGTCGATCGAGGCTACGTCCGTGACGAATGTTGCTTAAATGCACATTTTTGTTGCCAAAAAATATATATACTGCTGTTTGCAGGGAAAGAGAACCGCTGCCCCGAGTAAAGGGTGAGCTCGTTATAATTTGGTCAGCTAATGCTGATCGTTGCTTAATTTTACCACATTTTGGTGGGCCGTGCTATGCAGGTGCTGGAGAGCCAAATGGAAAGTACCGGGCTGAAGTCCCTTATGCTGCGATTGGCTGGCCCTCGAAGGCACAAAGGCGAACGTTTACTGTTTTCATGTGTGCCCGGCCTGTGTGCCGATGTATGGAAGTCACATTTTGAAACGAAAATTGTTGTAAGGCCTTAAGGCCAGAACATATTATGCATTAAATATCATTCCTATGTTTTGTATTGGACATTCCTTGAAAATTGGGTTCCATAACTAAATTAACTGCTTCCGCTAGAATGCACTCTGAGTTAGGATGCGTGAAGTCCGGTACACCGAGAATGTGCCCTGAGTGCGTGGGGCGTGTGACCGATCGAGCTTACGTCCGTGACAAATGGTGCTTAAATGAACATTTTTGTTGCCAAAAGATATATATACTGATGTTTACAGGAAAGGAGAACCGCTGTTCTGAGTAAGGAGTGAGATCGTTATAATTTGGTCAGCTAATGCTGACCGTTGCTTTATTTTGCCACGTTTTGGTGGGCCCTGCTATGCAGGTGCTGGAGAGTCAAGTGGAAAGTAGCGTGCTGAAGTCCCTTATGCTACGATTGGCTAGCCCTCGAAGGCCCAAAGACGAGCGTTTACTGTTTTCATGTATGGCCGGCCTGTGTGCCGATATGTGGAAAGCACATTTTGTAACGAAAACAGTTGTCAGGTCTTAAGGACAGAACATGTGCATTAAATATCATTACTATGTTTTTAGTGGGCATTCCTGGAAAATTGGGTTCTATAACTAAGTTAACTGCTTCTGCTAGAATACACTCTGAGTTAGGATGCATGACTGAAATAGTTTCAATGAGTAACTCTGCTGGCCGTCCGTGGAATATGGCGTGGGTCCCCGGTCGGACCTTATGTTATATTCTAACGTGACGGGTGAATGTATTACAATTTGGTATCTGCTTCTGCTGTCAGTCTTTCTTATTCGAATTCGTGGTCGAATTCTTTTAATTGGCGGTGAACACGTATATGTGCACTACCATTATAACATCAAAGAACCGATGAATGTTCATCTAGAAATGAAAATATACATGTTTATGGAACATATGTGTTCCTATAATTTCTTTTTGCAATGTTATTAGTTGCTAAATTGTGTGTTCCATGATTATAGGCGACTAGAACTGGTGTGGGGCAGAGTGGACCCCAATGCTCGGCGGAGAGTAGTGCACCAACTGAGGTGCCAATACCTCCTTCTGTGGAAACGATACGGTTGGTTGTTGAAGCCGTGTCCGCATTAGTCAATGCGCAACCAGAAGGGCGAGTACAACCTCCTACCCCTGCGGTGGTCTAGGAACCAGTTGGCGTAGTTGAGCATGTGGCGGTGAGACAAGTGGCCGTTGAGCCAGTGACAGCAAGGCGAGCGACGAAAAAGAAATTGAAACACGTGATGAGTTTCAATTCTCTTGTGTTTGCGGGTACTGGAATCTCAACACAAGCTGAAGACTGGTTCCCGAGAATAAAGAGAACCATGACGACAACGAAAACGAAGGAGTGGCAGAAAATCACTGTAGCTACCTTCTTGTTAGAGGGAGAGGCGAGGCTATGGTGAGATGAGTTGGAGCTGTACTAGTTTGCTGGTAGTCCATTAATTGAGATCTCGATGGAGGAATTCTCGAGACTATTTCTGGCGAGGTATCTTCTATCTGCACAGCGGATTGCAATGGAAAATCAGTTCCAAAGTTTAACTCAAGGCGAGAGTTCTGTGGATGACTACTTGCACGAGTTTACAAGGTTGAGACGTTATGCATGCTTTACGTTTGCAGACGAGGAACGGAAGACAAATCAGTTTTTTGAATTACTGCGAGATGACCTGCGATTGCTTCTCTCAGGTCCGATGACGCAAGGTTTTATGACCTTGGTCAATACAGCCTGTTCCCTAGAATAAGATATGAAGCACGTGTAGCGTAAGAGTGACTTGGCGGTAAGGAAGCCAAAGTTTAAAGTGCCGAGTTCAGGAAGATCTGGACAAGGAAAGTGGAGGAAGAAGGCTAAGTCTTCGGGACCAGCTTCTTCTACTATGTCTAACGTAACGACAGGGTTGGGTCCGTTGACTTGTTACACATGTGGCAAGCCGGGACACATGACCCGCGGTTGTCGGAGTAGCCCTCCAAAGACGGAGAGAAAGACGGGTGCGATGTATGCTGAAAAGGGAAAGTCAGTGGTGGTGTCGACTACATCTCAAGCACAACCCCGAGTCTATAATCTTGGCCAACAACAGGCCGTAAAACAAAGTGACGTCCTAACAGGTATGAGTTAAAATACATTTTTTACTGCTTTCTATACTTGGTACTTTGTGTACTGTTTGTGTATAATTTGTTTGTATTAGGCTTTGTCCTGATGTCGGATTGTCCGGCGAGAGCACTATTCGATACAAGAACTTCTCATTCCTTTCTGTCTGAGGTCTTCGTGGTGCGTATCAGAGTACCTTCTTTTGTACCAACAGATCAGGTGAATGTGTTACTGCCTAACAAGTGCTTGATGCGCGCGGATAAAGCCTGTTGTGTTAAGTTGCAGATAAGAAGTCATGATTTTGGTTTGGAAGCATCTGTGCTGCCGATATCTGAGTTTGATGTGATCTTTAGTATGTACCGACTCTCGGAGCAGCGTGCCTGTATTGATTGAAACTCTGAGGAAGTCATACTGGGGCAAAACACCGAATGCGAGACTAAGTTCGCGGGTATGCGAGGATCGAGCAAAATATTGATGATGTCTGCTCTCCAAGTAGTCAAGGCAGTTCAGAAGGTCGCAAAATTGTTTTTTATGCTGTTGGAGGCTGTAGAGCCGAAGTCCAGTTTGAGTGACGTTCCTGTTGTATCAGAGTTTACAGTTGTTTTTCCTAATGATCTCTCTGGGATTCCACCCCAGCGAGAGATCGACATCGCTATTGAGATAGTGCCAGGTGCAAAACCTATGCCATGCTCACCGTACCGAGTGGCGCTAAAGGAGATGACAAAACTGAAAGTTCAGTTGCAAGAATTGCTAGAGCAAAGCTATATACGTCCAAGTATATTACCTTGGAGTGCACCGGTTCTCTTTGTGAAAGACAGAGGCTTGTGTCTATGCATTGATTATCGTGAATTGAACAAGCCGACAGAGAAGAACAAGTATCCGATTCCCGGAATCGATGATTTGTTTGATCAGCTGGTTGAATTGACTGTCTATTCAAAGTTGGATTTGAAGTCCGGCTACTGGCAGTTGAGAATTCGGGAAAGTGATATTCCTAAGACAACGTTTAGTACACGCTATGAGCATTATGAATTTACGGTAATGCCTTTTGGGCTCACTAATGTGCCATCAATGTTTATTGATTTGATGCAAAGGATCTTTCAAGAGTATTTGGATATGTTTGTGATATTCCTTATTGACGACATACTAGTATACTCTCAGTCAGAAGAGGATCATGTGAATCATTTGAAATTGATTCTGCATACCTTAAAGAGGAATCGCCTATATGCCAAATTCTTAAAGTGTGAGTTTTGACCATCTTTAGTGGCTTTTCTTTGTCATGTCGTTAGTGGAGAGGGCATTGCTGTGGATCCGACAAATATAGTTGCGATACGATAGTGACCTGGACTTTCTTCAGCAGCGGAAGTTAAGAGTTTCCTAGGACTTGCCGGCTATTATAGGCGCTTCTTAGAGAGCTTTTCGAGTATTGCTTTACCTCTCACGACATTGACAAGAAAGAATCAGAAGTTCATCTGGACGCCAGAGTGCGCATGAGTTTTTGAGGAGTTGAAGAGTCGTCTGACCACGACGCCTATTTTGTGTTTGTCATGTGGAACAGAAGGCTTTGAAATTTATACTGATGCATCAGGGTGTGGCTTAGGTTGCGTTCTACTGCAATATGGGCATGTGATTGCTTATGACTCTCGCAAACTGAAAGTACACGAGTGGAATTATCCGGTTCACGACCTAAAATTGGCCGCCGTGATATTCGCTCTTAAGTTATGACAATATTATGTTTTTGGCGTGGAGATTGATATCTTTACGGATCATTAGAGTCTGAAATACTTGTTGCATCAGAAGTATCTGAATATGCGACAACAGAGGTGGATGAAGTTCCTTGGGGACTACACCTTTGAGATTCATTACACTCCCGGGAAGGGAAATGTAGTCGCGGATGCGCTGAGTCGCAAGACTCCAATACGAACAAATTAGTTACAGATGCATGATGATCGTCTGATTCGTGAGTTGGAGGCTCTGGACATCTCTTATGTTGACAGGAGAATGAGTGCGAAAGCATGGTTAAATTGGACGGAGGTACAATATGTCCTCGCGGACAAAATTCGACAGACGTTGGAGCTTGACGAGAGCATGAAGCGCTATATGACGGAGATAGTGGATGAGTCAAATTCCCAATTCTCGTTGAACGACGGTTTTTTGTGGAATAACAGTCGGTTGCGCGTCCCGAATGTTGGCAAGTTGCGGGCAGAGTTGATGTACGAGGCCCATTTTATCAAGTACTCAATCCACACATGGAACACAAAAATGTTCAAGGACATGAAGAAATTGTTCTGGTGGTTTGGGTTGAAAAGTACATTGCACTTTATGTGGCGAAGTGCCAGACTTGCGCCCTAGTGAAGGCTGAGTGTCAAAAACCCGACAGTTTCTTGAAGTCGTTACCAATACCAGAATGGAAGTTTGATGATATATCGATTGATTTCGTGCACGGTTTGCCAACATCTCAATGCTGGAACGATTCCATTTTTGTTATCGTGGATTGGTTGAAAAAAGTAGCACACTTCATTCCAAATCAATGAGTCAATTCAGTGGAAAAGTTAGCTAAACTTTATGAGCAAATCGTACGATTGCACGGTGTGTCCCGTAGCATCCTTAGTGATCGTGATGAGCGTTTTACATAAAATGATAGGAAGCTTATTCATCAGTTGTTGGGTACTAAGCTGAAATTCAGTACGTCCTTTCATCCTCAAACGGATAGTCAGACCGAGAGGGTAAACAAAACGATGGAAGATATGTTTCGCATGTGCGCCCTGAATTTTGGGAAGTGGTGGGAAGTTCATCTCTTTATGATCGAATTCTCCTATAATAATAGCTATCAAGCGAATATACAAATGACACATTTTGAGGCCTTATATGGTAGGCAGTGCCGTACTCCGTTGGCTTGGGTAAAAACAGGTGAATCAAAGCTGTATAAGCGTAAGGACGTTGAAAATGCGACTTCAACTATACGTTTGATTCAAGAACGATTGCTGATTGCGCAAGATAGACATGCAAAATACTACAATGTCAAGCACCGAAACGTGGAGTTTGCGGTTGACGATTGAGTTTATCTCAAGATTAAAACGTTCAAGGGAGTATCAAGGATCCGACGCTTGAAAAATCCGAGTCCGAGATACATTGGGGCGTTTGAAATTGTTGAGCG
This sequence comes from Platanthera guangdongensis, assembly GCA_039583875.1. Taxonomy (NCBI): domain Eukaryota; kingdom Viridiplantae; phylum Streptophyta; class Magnoliopsida; order Asparagales; family Orchidaceae; genus Platanthera; species Platanthera guangdongensis. Next base: position 150,189,578 of record CM077152.1, read on the forward strand.
GGTTGGAGAAGCTGCCTATCGGCTAAAGCTTTCAGCTGAACTCAGTGGTTTGCACGATATGTTTCACATATCAGTGCTGCGGAAGGCTGTGCAAGAGCCAACAAGTGGTTGTTGTGGAGCAATTCCGGTTGATTGTGGGTTGACGACGAAAGTCAAGCCCATTTGTATCGAGGACATAGAAGTGAAATGATTACGAAACAAAGAGATTAAAATGGTCAAAGTCCGTTGGGACAACTGCGGCCGTGAGGAGCTGTCATGGGAGCGAGAGCAGACTATGCGAGATGAGTTTCCTGAGCTGTTCCGTTGAGGTACATTTGATATGTTTTGTATTTCTATATTGTTTCCTATTAAATGCGGATTTCGAGACGAAATCTTTAAAGGGGGGATTGTAATGCCCCAAAGTTCCTGAAAATAACAAGAAGTTGATTTCTAGGAGTTACCCCCCGGCGGTAGTGTTAACGCCGGTGATATCCAGTTGAATTAAATCAACCTTTGTTTCAGGAAGGTACCGCGCAGCGATAGAAAGGTAACGCACAACGATACCACTCGATGTTCTCGACGAATCGTTGAGAGCCTACAGCGTGGCGGTAGTGTGATAGCTTGCGGCGATAATCGAATTAAATCATCGTTTGGCTCTGGTTAATACCGCCCGACGGTAGTAATATACCGCACAGCGGTAGTGGGAGCGGCATGGCGGTGATGGATAAGACCACCGCCATCGCCAAAGTTATCGCGCAGTGGTAGCAAAGATACCGCGCGGTGGTAGCTCTTTGTTAAAGACTTGAAATAAGATTTTATTTCTCATTTCCTCTCATTTTCTCTCTCTTGGTTCTTGAGGAAGGAGAGGGAAAAGCCAGGAAGCAAGGGCAAGAGTGATCCAGCCCTATATTGAAGGCATTCATGTGCTTGGATTTCCGAGTCGAAGCTGATCAGTTCCATCCGCATCAAGTGCAAGTTCATGACTCCTAAGCGATCAACAAGGGTAACGACCTTTCTTCTTGGACAAGTGAAGTGCTCAATTTGCATAAGTGCATGGAACCCCTCACCAAAAGGTAAAGAAAAAGGGTGGTTTCCAGCGGGTAGCTCATTGTGATCCCCGGTAGAAATTGCATATGAAATCCAGAATTGAAGTACGAAATAGGCATGCTGTGTGAAGCCCATCTGAACAGGTTGGTCTGGATTGATGATGATTGATTTGGGTGTCGGAAAGACTCCGTGGATAAACATATAGTTTCTGGGTCAAGGGGTGTGCATGATGCTGCAGTGATAGTACTGGAGATACTCTCTAGAAAGACACCCAAAATTGGGGAAGATACGAGATTCTGTCCCCTACCGCGTGGCGGTAGTGCTACCGCCGGCGATAACTCCCAGTGAGCTATGAGAGGCCTGTCTCTGGAGACCCGAAGACCATTTTTTGAAGCCGAGAGCCTTTAGAGTCCAGTTAAGGTGGTCGTGAGAGCTAGCCTGATTGTGGTTGCGAAGCCTGTGTCCGCGAGACAAGGTGAGTAGCAGCCTGGAGAGTCGGGCTATTATGGACGTGAAAGCCATTGATGTGATCATTGCGAGCCCAAGTCCCGGGGACATAGTGGGTTGCAATTGAAGCTGAGAGCCTGAAGTGCCGAGCAAAAAGGCCATAGAGCTGAATGGGCAAGGGGAGGCTGACCCGCGTCTTGTCATTCGCCATGATTGCTTTGGCTGTCGGCGTTGGTATGCCGATTTGAGTAACGAGAAAGAGCTGAACCGTACCCGCATTATGTCGTTCGTACTAGATCGCCTAAAGCAATTGACTTCCGTCGTTGGCGTAATGAGAGTCTTAGGCTACGAGTTAGAAAGATTAGAATGCTCAAGTGTGAACCATCAAGTCTGGGACTGTGCATGGTGGTGGGATCCAGAGAAGTCCGATACACCGAGAATGTGCCTTGAGTGCATGGGGCGTGTGGCCAATCGAGTCTACGTCTGTGGAGAATGGTGCTTAAAGATATATAACAGCAGGGAAGGAGAACCGTTGCCCCGAGTAAGGGGTGAGGTCGTTATAATTTGGTCAGATAATACTGATCGTTGCTTTATTTTGGCACGTTTTGGTGGGCCGTGCTATGCAGGTGCTGGAGAGCAAGTGGAAAGTAGTGGGCTGAAGTCCATTATGCTGCGATTGGCTGGCCCTTGGAAGCCCAAAGACGAACGTTTACTGTTTTCATATGCGGCCGACCTGTGTGCCGATGTATGCAAGACAGATTTTGTAACGAAAATAGTTATAAGGCATTAAGGCCAGAACATGTTGTGTATTAAATAGCATTACTATGTTTTGTAGTGGACATTCCTTGAAAAATGGGTTCTATAACTAAGTTAACTGATTCCGCTAAAATGCACTCTGAGTTAGGATGCGTGAATGAAATGGTTTCAATGAGTAACTCCGCTGACTGTCCGTGGAATATTGCGTGGCGCTCCGGCCGGATCTTCTGTTATATTCTACGTGACAGATTGAGGTGTTACAGATCAAACATTTGGGCAAAATCAGGAGGGATCTCCCCTGTGTGCGAGATTAAGAGGTATCTCGCCTGTGGACTGTTTCACTCTTGACGATACTTCTTTAATCCAGGGTCAACTATTTGTTGTAGTTGGTCTATAACTGAGCTGCACCTACCCTCGACTAATATGGATTGTACACCATACATCATTATAGACACTAACATTGACCTAAATAAACTGAAATGCGATATATCCAACAAAAATAAACATGTACATCCATGCAATGTAAAAGAATGAAGACTAAATGTATTGACTCACCAATAAATTGACACCGACGATAGTGGATGTGGTAGGCTGGTTTGGAAAGATTAGAAATTCATTGCTTTGGACTGGGTAGGTAGTAGTTACTGGACAGTGGCCGTCGCAGAGGAAGAGGTGTTGTTGGATGGGGGAAGAGGTTGTTGAAGGGTTGACTAGGGTTGTTTGAGTGTTGTTGGGGCTATTGGAAGTGGCTGGAAGTTGATTTTGGTGGAATTGGGGCGTGCGATTGTAGGGAGCCAGTTCACGGTAGTACACAGGCCCGGTTGGTCTTTGAGAAGTGACAACACGAATAAAATTTAGGGGGGGCGACTGGAGGATGTGGATGGAGATGGGGAAATGGCTTGCAAATCCAGGGGAAGGAGAAATGTGCTTGCAGTGGGGGGGGGGGGCAGCAGCTGCAAGTGCTCACATCAGATGCCGGATGACATGGAGCGGCTGGTCGGGCTTCAGATGGGGTAATACATATAAACATGTATTTCATTCTATAAAAAAAAAATAGCCAGAGGGGAATAGGCGGTGTACAGGGGCAGGAACCCTTGGAGTCGCTACCAATTGGTGTGGGTGTCGACACCCTCGACGATTGGGCGGTTCCTTCGGTGAAACCGTTAATCTGTTGGCACCCTAGCTTAGTCATAAGAGTGTATATATAGGGGAGGGGGGTTGGTTAAGAAGCTCCAAATACTTAGATTGTCCAATAAAAAATTTAACTCGACTTTTACAATAGAACTCCGTCAAATATGAAAAAAATGAAAAAAATGAAAAAACCCCCCAAAAATACACTGATCGCATCTGCATGTTCTGATCATCCAAATGCGGATCATAAAATGGCGACCGATACCCATTGCTTCTTAATTTTTCTTTTCAATACTTTGTTTGTATAGGCGGCGTCTAGGGGCAGGAGTCCTTGGAGTCGCCACCAATTGGCATGGAAGTCGACACCCTCGACGATTGGGCGGTTCCTTCGGTGAAACCGTGAATCTGTTGGCACCCTAGCTTTGTCATAGGAATGTATATATAGGGGCGGTTTATGTTAAGAGGCTCCAAATGCTTAGATTGTCCAATCAAAAATTTAACTTGACTCTTTTAATAGAACTCCATCAAATATGAAAAAATGAAAATACGCTAATCGCATCGGCATGTTCTGATCATCCAAATGAGGATCATTAAATGGCGACTGATACCCATTGCTTATTAATTTTTCTTTTCAATTCTTTGTTTGTATAACATAAATAAAACTTTTTGTGAATAATATGCGATATAGTTTAATGCTACACTATAAGGCGCTTACTCATATTTAACTAATTCCCTTAATTTTTCTTGTATGCAGTTGCAAACTATTGCGGGAATGTCGAACTATGTAGACTCACTGAACAAGTTGTATTTTCAGATCCCTACAAGGTTTCTCAATATAATCGGACTTCTCCTTACCTTGATCATGATGCTGAGATAGTTCGTGAAGATGATATCTTGAAGCTTGAGGTTGCTGGCCTGAAATCCATGTATGACCATTTGTAAAACCATTCCTAATTAATTTCTAAAGCTCTTCATGCATCTTTATGTTTTTTTTATTTCTATAAAATTTTGTAGATACTATCAGCATGTTTTCACATTTTAGGTTCTGTGAGAGATCTCAAGCTCTCATTCATGGAGATCTGCATACTGGTTCTGTTATGGTGACTACAGAGTCTACTCAAGTTATTGATCCCGAATTTGCTTTTTATGGACCTATGGGGTTTGATATAGGAGCATTTGTGGGGAATTTGATATTGGCATTTTTTTCACAAGATGGCCATACAGATGGTGGAAAAGATCGTATAGTATGAATTGCAACATTCTTTTATCAGGAGTGTTCTTTTGTTTTATATTATGAATTGCAACATTCTATTATCAGCTCGATTTTGTTTGTAGCATGGCATCGTGGCATCTGACCTTATAAGTTTCTAGTTCCTTCATGATATTTTCTTGTTTCATTCTATGAATTCTAATAATAATTTTGGAATTTAGTTTTATAGTGGCTGCAAAATTTCAAGTAGTTCGTTATCATTGTTGTTTTTAATTCCTATTATACTAATACTATTAAAGAGTGCTTTCTCCAGATTGAAGCTTCATTATATAGGTATCTATTACATGAAAATACATGACTTCTGATATGAATATGCCTTTCCAAATGACCCTCGTCACGACAAGAGAAGTTCAGAGTTGTCTTGCCAAATTTAAATAAATTAATACTTTATTTTTAAAAATTTGAATCTTGGCGAGATACTTTAGAAAAGAAGGGTTTTAGGTTGAGCAGACTGCAGAGTACATGGAGCTTAAATTTAGTAGTACAAGAAGGAAGGATGACTTGGTTATTAAGTTGGGTGATCAAAATATTTTCTGTAGCGAGTGTTTTAAATATCTTGGATCGGTTCAAAAAGACGGAGGCATTGATAAAGATGTGACACAGAGAATCCAAGCGGGTTGGTTGAAGTGGAGAGGCGGCGTTAGTGATCTTATGTGATCGTAAAGTACCACTAAAACTTAAGGGCAAGTTTTACCATACTGCAATTAGACCTGCGATGCTCTATGTTTCTGAGTGTTGGGTAGTGAATTGTGTACATGAGCAAAAAATGTGAGTTGCGAAAATGAGAATGCTTAGGTGGATGTGTAGACACACGGGACTGGATAAAATTAGGAATGAATGTATCAGGGATAAGACAGGAATAGCACCAATTGCAGAGAAGATGCGAGAAGCTCGACTAAGATGGTTTGGACACGTACAAAGGAGACCATTAGAGGCACCTGTTAGGCGTTGTGAGAGTCTAGTCACTAGGCATGTTAAACGAGGGAGTGGTAGACCAATAAAGACTTGGAATGAAACTATAAGGAAAGACATGTTGTACTTAGGCATTAGTGAGATTATGACAAAAGATAGGGCACAATGGCGACAAAGGATCCATATAGCCGACCCCACTATAGTGGGATAAAGGCTTGAGTGTTGTTGTTGTTTTAATATTTTATTTTTAGCATTATATTTTTTGTACTTTACTTTGAGTGACATTTTAGTGGTTTAGGTACTAGTTAGGAGTGTTCTCTCCCTATATAAGGTAGAGTTGGGGTAGGTTATCTTCAACTCTGTTTGGTATGTCACTAGCTCTTATTGAAGAGAAACTCTTAGAGGGAGCCAACCCTCAAGGGCTTTAGTGCTTGCTACCTCATGAGTTGTATTCAATTTATGATTCTAGTGTGGCCTTTCAGTTCGTGTTTGTATCAATTATTCTGATCTGCTCATCTCGAGATGCTGCCCATCCAGCCACCGGGTTCTAACTCAGATTTTAACTTGGCCTACCGAGCCCCTGCTCTTTTCAACATGCCTCCAACCTACCCGTATGTTTTGATCCGAAGGTCTTGTTTAACAATCTCTCACGATCAGCTTATTGTCGTCCACAACACCTGACCCCGCTGTTGTGCCATAGCGTGCTATTTTGATGCAGGGTAAGGTGATGGGGGTGTGGTGGTGTCCTAAGGATGACCTACAATATAGTGATGGTTGAGATTCGATTAAACTAAGGATACTCACACATAATAGGATTACTTATGGTGTGCCACTTAAGGGTGGCATCCTAGCTAACTCTTGCCTACGTGTCACCACAATCGGGTTAAGTGGTGGTATGTCACTTAATTTTGATGTCCTAGCAAACATTTGCCTATTCTTCACCACAAATAGATTAGTTCATGGCGTATTGCTTTTCGAAACACCCATCACTAGGAAAATTTGAATTTGAATTCATTTGATTTGTTCTGCTTGAATTTTATATTTTTCTGTCAACCTAACATCCCCTTTCTTATTGTGACTCGGGATTCGGGGTGCAAATAAAGCCCGCCCCGGGCACCAGGCAAAAGCCTGGTGCCTACCTTGTTGGGAGCTGGCAGCCCAGCATAGCTTCTGCTAAATGGAAACAACTAGCTTCCAAAAGGCAGCTGCTAGTTGCCTTTTGGCAGATGGAAGAAATGGCAGCAGCTGCTGCGGCCATTTTGGGGGCCTTCCTAGCCAGGCCTTTCTGGGCCCGATTTGGTAGGCTCAGGAAGGTCCCACTTTTCTTAGGGAGGCCCGAGCTCAGCTTGGTCCCGGTTTGAATAGGGAATGGCCTGGATCCGACAACAATAAGCTCGGGCCCAGTGGGCCTAGGTCCAACAGAACTTATTTGCACTCCTACCCGGGACAATCAATAATGTAGAAGGCTAATCAAATTTAAATAACAACATATTCAAATAACAATGACTAGATATTTAAGGACAAATAACTGAAATGACTGCAACATCAATGATAGTCATGTAAGGAGCCAACCATCAACACAGCGAAGTCCAATACAACTTAACTACCACAGTGGCTCTAATCTTGCTACATCAGCCTATTGATGCCCACATTCTAAGGAAAGTCAGTCTGACCGCATTCATACAAACTGGTCAAGCTTAGGATGAGGATGATGATCTACTGACACAAGATAAAATGTGCAGTTTTTGTTGCTTTATGCCAGTTGGTATCTGGCCATTAATACCTGGGTACTTATTTAGGTATGAAGCGCATTATATGATAAATTTTAAATATATATTTTGTTAGCGTATCAACAAATATGGCCATTTTTTAGGTGAACATATGCTTTTGAGATGATTGTGCATACTTTCAAATTTATGCAATAATATTCTAGTTTTTTCCAGTGAAGTGTTATCAAGTATTATACAACAATTTATTTTTCCATTTACCAGGCATATGTTGCTTAAGATTCAAGAAGCTATGTTTATTGTATCTCTTGAAAAGGGGGGGGGGGGGGGTGATGGTGTGATTTTTCGGAGTGTTTCATCTACTGTCCAATCTCGAAATCTTTTATTTCAGTACTCAAGAGCATCACAAACATTTATTCTTATTTCATACTTTCCTTTTGAATCTACTGTCATGAAATTTTATATGAAGTATATGGCCAACTTCCTACTTGCATATTAAAGTTTTGTTTTTTTGTATTGCAAGGACTATTGCTGATTTATATCTAATCTAGTTATTTACTATATCATTTTGTTTAATAAAAAATGATCACATGATGGTTATTTCTGATGAGTTTTTTTTCTTTCTGGTAGTTTGTTCACTACATTTTATTTAAGTGGATTTTCAGTCCATTCGGTAACGATTATAACTGTCATCTAATTATTCCTATCACTTATGTTCCACAGGCATATAAAGAGTGGATTCTTAAGACTATAGAAGATACTTGGAATCTTTTCCATAAGAAATTCATTTGCTTATGGAATGAAAATAGAGATGTTGGTGAGGCTTACCTTGTGGATGTATACAAGAAGCCAGAACTTTTGTTACTTGTCCAGGGAAAGTATATGAAAGATTTATTTCACGATTCTCTTGGATTTGGAGCTGCTAAAATGATCAGGTGATTCATCCTAAATGCATTCTGTTTGAACCTTTTGATACAGAAAAATTTCATATCCAAGCACTATATAGATATTTCAGATAATAAAAAATAAAAATAGGATTTCTTAGATTGCATGCCTTGTAATGTTAATCTTCTCACAAATTAATATTTGCCTTGTTAGGCAGCGCTTAGGATTGCCCATGGAGTTATTTTAGAGGGTAAGAAAATATAGGCTCATGGACGGTCAAATTGGTATTATGTCACAGATTTAAAATGAAAGTGGTTTTTGTTCCAAGGAAAATGATGGAAGTAGGGAACAAGAAAGTGAGCTACACAGTATGTTTCGTGACCTTAGAAATTCATTTGGAGTGTGATATCGCAAATCTAATGTGAGCTAACTGATGAAAGTGGTAAATTTCATAGTTTACCTTTTAGAAAGTTACGCAAGACAAATCTAGACTGTGGATAATCAATGCTCTAATCCACCATACAATGCGAAAATTCATGCAACGACTGCAATGAACCTAAACACCATCTAATGAAGGGTGGTCACATGGATGTGCAACTAACATGCAACCCTAAGTGTAGTGCAGGAGATAAGTTTATTACACATTAACACTATATGAACTCACTTGCAAGAACCGGCAACAAAATCAAAATATAGCAACAAGGGATTAAATCAAACACATACTTAAAGCATGACAACAATTCTTTAGGCAAGTGAGTTTTGGCTTTCCTCCACGCGGATGGCCAAAGAAAAGCGCGCGGCGAATGAATCCTTCCTATAAAACATAGGTTAATCTAGAGCAAAAGGTCACGATGCTATTTATCTAAGAAAATATAAGATTACAACATAATATTTTAGTGATGAAAACAATAGTCCATACAACAATAAAACACTCACGAAATATGGGGGCTGCCGTGGGAGGAGAGATCCAGCAAGGTATGCCGATGCGGAGACTGAAATCTGAAGATATAAGACTGGATCTGGAAGGAGGATGACTGGATTTAAGTGTAGGGGGATAGATTTGGAAGGTGGGGACTGGTTCTAAGAGGAGGGGGCTGGATTTGGATCGTGGGGACTGGATCATAGGTGAGAGGGCTCGGGAGAGGTTGGCTGTAGGAGTGCGGGATGAAGGATGATGGATGCTGGGGATGATACAAGGAGGTGGCAGGCTCTGTGGAGGGGTTGAGAGGCTTTGCTACAGGAAAATGTGGGATTTTGTCGTGGCACTGGGCAGTTTGGAGGTGGCAGCTGGTGGGAGGCAGCTGTGAAGATGAGCTGCTATTTTGGGGGAGTTGGAGTGGGCCAGTTAGGGCTTTGGGAGGGTGGAAATGAAGGTTAGGGGATATTAAATACCTTGGGTATGAAAGAAACAACTTAGTAGTCATCACCTAGGGCATCACAGACTCCTCACCGTGAGGAGATAGCCAAATTTTGGTAATACTTTTTCCAAAATCTGCAATAGCTATGAAGCTGCCTCGACTCTCTTATTTATAATAAAATATGACTTAGTGCAACCATCATGGATGACTATGATTGGTCATACACAATAATTGTCTGATCCTACTAAATAAAACACAAGAAACTAAAACAAATAAATGAAACATCAAAACGTCGATCCAGATGGATCTGCATGGTTAGATCGCCGATCCGAATGGGCCCAAAATTCGTGCTCCACCGTGGGTTTGCGCTGTCATTCTGCATCATTCTCCCTGTTTTGAAAGAATGTATCTCTTGATGAATGGAGTTCAAAATCCTTTTGGTGTGTGCCGAGCAAAATCGATGAGGGACATTGAGGGTCATCCAAGTATCATCGATCAAGGCGCTTCACACACACAATGATTATTAAGACTTATCTGGAAATGAACTATTGCTTGGTGGATAGCATAACATTGTTTTAATGTTTAGTTTTGGTGAACCAGTGTACTAAAGAGAAGTAAAACATAGGAAGCCACACAATGCCTTTTCAAGTTTTTGCTGCGACCATTTCTCTAATGCGTCTAACTTGCTAAGGTAGGTTGAGACACTTTGGTTGTGAATGATGTGATGCATGCAGGCTACCAGTTCTTTGCCAAAGGTTCACTTGGAACACTAGAGGAACAACATGTGGCATTGTAGAGCCTTGAAAACCAGCCACACATGGTGTGCTTGACCCATGTTGACGTAAATCAATATATCCACTTAGAAAGTCGTCAAATTTGTGGAGGAAGGATGTGTATCCTATTCTTTAGTGCCTGAAGGGTTGAGGGAGTAAGACCAAATGAGATTGCTAAGAACTCCAAATGACCCTGATGAGTGCGGAAGACCATTTTCTTCACATTGTTGGCTTGTTTTCGAATCTGGTGGTAGCCTGAGAGCAATTCTATGTTGGAGAATAATCGAGCCCCGTTCAACTCGTTGAGGTGTTCATGGACTATTGGAATTTGGAACTTACTCTTGACGTTCTTGGAGTTCAATTCTCGATTGCCCACACAAACGCCACGACCCACTGTGCTTTTGATTAGGAGAATTAACGAAGAGAAAGGTGGATTCCGTTGCCACTGTGGGTGTTTCCTGGAGTAAACCTCTAGTACTTCCTGCAGCAACCTGCAACACCCCAAAACCCCGTAAACCTACACGTTTTCGACAGAGTTTTCTCCGGCATGCAAATCAACATCACCAATCCAGATCAGCTTGTCACAGATGCACTTCACACAACATGTCTATGTCCGTACAACGATCTGGACTCTAAATGCAATTTCTACCGAAGATAAATCATGTCAACCCGTATGAAGTCTCTTCCTCCACCAATTGGTGGGAACCTCCACACAAATTTGTTAAATAAAAGTACTGAACATGTCCTAGTATTCATGAGGAGAATTGTTACCCTCGTGGGTCGTTTCAGAGCCATGAATTTGCTGTTGATCTGGATAGAAATGTTGACAACGCTTTTCTCTCCACTCATCTTTGATCGGCTCACAAATCCAAGAGCAAAAACTCCTCCAAAGTCTGAGTTCAACCTTCTTCCCCTTCTTCCTCTCCTTTCTTTTCTCTTTTCTTCTTCCCCTTTCTAATTTTGAAGTGAAAGAATGTGCAAGAGATAATGAGAAGAGAATACACTCCTCTGACCCTTAACAATCTCGGGATTTAACCCAGCTACAGGATATCCAAGTCAAAAGAAATGGATGACCCTGATATCACTTGAGAAATCTATTTAAAACGCTATCGCCGGACGATATCTCTATCGCCAGACGATATCTTCGGCGGTGGCCGCTTGACCAAGTCAGGACCGCTCAACAGCCGATTCACGGCCAACTGACACGTGGTTAACTGCCACGTAACACACTATCGCCTGACGATATCACTACCACCAATAATAGCAAATCGACTTCATCATTTTGTCGACTGTATCGTTTTGTCAATTGTATCATTTTGATCACTATCGCGTGCGATATCGCCATCGTCAGCCGTAGCTCCAAAATTCAGAAATGTTATTTTTCAATGATGAAAAACTGGAGTGTTACAAATCTCCTCTGCTTTAATCAATTTTGTCCCAAAATTTTACAGTAAAGAAAAACAACACAGGAGTGTATAACACACAAAATGTAACTCAACGTAACAACTCGGAGAATTCCTCCATCATGGTTTGCTCGCGCTCCCATTAGAGTTCCCCGCGACCGCAATTGTCCCAACAGAGCTAACCATTCTGATCGTCTTGTTTCGCACATGCTTGACCTCTGTGTCTTCGATACAAATAGGCTTGACCTTTGTCTTCAACCCACTCTCGACTGACACCTGATCTCAAGGTTGTCAGGATCGCGATCCAGATCATAGGATCTTACGATTCTACGATCCAGATTTTGTAAATCGATCCTGATTTTGTAAAGCGATCCTCGATCCAACTCTATTATCAAATCTGATCCTATCTCGAAACGATCCAATCTAGGATCTCGATCCTGACAACCTTGCCTGATCTGCAATAATTATTTGAGTAGACTCTAGCACAACCTTCCTTAGCACTGATATGTGAAATATATCGTGCAAACTGCTCAATTCTGGTGAAAGAGCTAGCCTATAAATTGCTTCACCAACGCACTCCATTATCTCAAACGGTCCAAGCTATCCCGGACTTAGCTTTTTCAAACGTCAAATTCTTGATACACCCTTGAAATGTTTGATTTTGAGATGTATCCAGTCGCTAACAACGAACTTGACATCCTGATGCTTGGCGTTATAGTATTTAGCTTGCCTATCTTGAGCAATCAACAGTCGCTCTCGAATTATTCGTATAGTCGAATTTACATTATCAACGTCTTTCCTCATGAACAACTTTGTTTTGCTTGTTACCGTCCAAGCCAAGGGATTACGACGCTTCTTACCATAAAATGCCTCAAAAGGCGCCATTTGTATACTTGCCTTGTAACTATTATTGTATGCGAACTCGATCATATAAAGATGATCATCTCACCTCTTATCAAAATCCAAGACGCACATACAGAGCATATCCTCCATTGTTTTGTTAGTTCTCTCAATCTGACCATCCATTTGCAGATGAAAGGCCATACTAAACGTCAGTTTGATACCCAACAGTTGATGAATTAGCCTCCAAACATTTGATGTAAAGCGCCCATCTCGGTCACTTACAATGCTCTGAGGCATATCGTGCAATCGTACAATATTATCAACATAAAGTTTGACCAATTTTTTAATTGAATCGTCCCTCCGATTCGGAATAAAGTATGATACCTTCGTTAAATGGTCTACGATCACCCAAACAGCATCATTCCCATGATGCGATTTCAGAAAACTATGCACGAAATCCATAAAAATGTCATCAAACACTTTCATTCAAGAATTGGCAATGACTTCTGAAATCTTCCAGGCTTTTGACATTCTGCCTTCACTAGTGCGCAATTGTGACACTTTGCCACGTAGAGGGATATGTCTTTCTTCAAACTCGGCCAGCAAAACAATTTTTTCATGTCTTTAAGCATCTTTGTGCTCCACAAGTAGATTGAGTACTTCATAAAATGTGCCTCATACATCAACCCTCCCGTAGTCTACCAACATTGGGGACGCAAAATCGATTGTCCTTCCACAAAAAACAATCTTCAAAAGAAAACTGGGAATTTGACTCGTCCTTAGTCTCTGCCAGATAGCGCTTCATGCTTCCATCAAGCTCCAACGCTTGTCGAATTTTGTCCGGAGGTCATATTGCACTTTCGTCCAGTTTAAGCATTCATTCGCGCTTGCTCTGTTATCCATACAAGAGATTTCTAAGGCCTCCAAATCACGAATTAGACGCTCATCATGCATCTGAATCCAGTTTGCCTGTGCTGGAACCCTGCGATTTAACGCATTAACGACAACATTTTCCTTCCCGGGAGTGTAATGAATCTCGAAGGTGTAATCCCCAAGGTACTCTATCCACCTCCTTTGTCGCATATTCAGGTCTTTCTGATTCAACAAATATTTTTGACTCTTGTGGTGCATAAAGATATCAACCTTCATACCATACAAGTAAAGTCGTTACAACTTAAGAACGAATATCACGACCGTCAATTCCAAGTTGTGAACCATATATTTCCTCTCATGCACCTTTAGCTGGCGAGAGCCATACACAATAACCTTTTTGAACTGAAGAAGAACGCAGCTTATGCCGCTCCCTGAGGCGTCACTGTATATCTCATAGCCTTCTGCGCCACACGGCGAACACAAGATTGGCGCCGTGGTCATACGACTCTTCAACCCTTCAAAAGCTCACGTGCACTCTGACGTCTAAACGAACTTCTGATCCTTCCATGTCAAGGTTGTGAATGGTAAAGCTATCCTCGAGAAGTTCTCTTCAAAGCGCATATAATAGCCGACAAGCCCAAGGAAACTCCTGACTTACGACACAGTAGTCAAAACAGGCCACTTCCGTATCACAAAAATATTTGCCGGATCTATAGCAATACCCTTTCCACTAACCACATGACCAAGAAATGTCATCGATGTTAGCAAAACTCATACTTAGAGAATTTGGCATAGAGCCGACTCCTCCTCAGGGCATGCAAAGTAGCACGCAAATGATTTGCATGATCCTCTTCTGACTGAGAGTAAACCAGTATATCATTTATAAAGGCTATCACAAATCGGTTCAAGTTCTCTCGAAAGGTTCTGTGCATCAGATCTATGAATACTGATGACGCATTCGTTAGCCCAAACGACATCACGGTGAACTCATAATGTCCATATCGCGTACTAAACACTATCTTGAGAATATTATTATCCCTTTTTTCAACTGGTAATAACCGGGCTTCAAATACAGCTTCGAATACACAATTGACCCAACCAGCTGATCAAACAAATCATCGATTCTCGAAATCAGATACTTGTTCTTTTTCGTCAGCTTATTCAGTTCATGACAGTCGATACGTAGACACAAGCTTCTATCCTTCTTCACAAAAAGGACCGGTGCACTCCAAAGAGATGAACTCGGATGTATATAACCTTGCTCTAGTAATTAATATAACTGAACCTTAAATTCCGTCATCTCTTTCGGCGTTATACGGTACGACGAGCGTGACACAAGTTTCACAGCTGGCACCAACTCAATAGTGAAGTCGATCTCTCGCTGAGGTGGAACTCCATGGAGATCTTTCGGAAGCACTTCTGCATACTTCGATACTATAGGAACACCCCTCAAGCTGGGTTTGTGCTCTGTAGCCTCCAATAGCGTGAAAAATAACATCGCGCCTTGCCGAACCGCCTTGACCACTTGAAGAACAGACATAAATATCTTACTCGATCCTCGCATACCAAAAAACTTAGTCTCGCGTTCAGTGTTTTGCCCCAGTGTGATTTCCATCGAATTGCAATCAATGCATGCACGTTGCTCCGAAAGGCAGTCTATGTCAATGATCACATTAAACTCTGATATCGGCAGCATTGATGCTTTCAACTCAAACTCATGACTTCTGATGCGCACCTTAACACAACAAATCCTATCCACACGCATCAAACACCTGTTAGGCAGCAACACATTCAATATATCTATCAATAATAAAGAAGACACTACGACATGCAATGCGAAGTCCTCAGACAGAAAGGATTGAGAAGCTCTTGTATCAAACAGTGCTCTCGCCGGATAGTTCGAAATTAGGACAAAGCCTAATACAGACACGTTAAACAAGCAATACACATGGCATCATGTATATAAAACAGTACAAGCTGTATACTAAATCATAGCTGTCACCACATCGCTCTATTTGATGGCCTCCTTCTGACCAATATTGTAAACTCGGGGCTGAATTTGAGTATAATAGGATGTAGTTGACTTCACTGCCTTCTCTTTCTCCCATATGACCCACCCATCTTTTTCTCCTTTTTTGGAGGACTAACACGACAATCTCGAGCAAAATTTCCTAGCTTGCAACAAGTATAGCAAGCGAGCGTATCTCGCCCAGTAGTCGCTCCATAAATATTAAAAGAAGCTAGCTCCGAAAACCTAGACTTCTTCCTCTACCTGTTGTGCCCAAACCTTGCAAAGCTCTGTACCTTAAACTCTAGCTTTTTCACCGCCAAGTCCTTCTTACGTCGGACCCGCTTCATTTCCTGCTCCAGGGATCGGGCTGTGTTCACCAAGGTCCGAAAACCCCGCGTCATCGGACCTGACAGAAGTAGGCTCAGATCATCCCGCAGACCTTCATAAAATCTGCTGGTCTTACACTACTCGTCAGCAAATGTGGAGCCTGCATAATGCCCAAGTCTGGTAAACTCGTGCAGATAGTCATCCACCAAACTCTCCCCCTGAGTCATCTCTGTAACTGATTCTCCATCGCAATCCGTTGTGCGGAAGGGAGATATCTTGCCAGAAATAGCTTCAAAAACTCTTCCATCGAAACCTCAGTCAGTTGCCTTCCTACAAATTGATGAAACTCGATCTCATCCCACCAAAGCCTCGCCTCTCAATCAAATAGGAAAATAGTTAAGATAACTTTCTGTTCTTCCTCCGTCTCCGTTGCCGTCAATATTCTTTTTATCCTCGAGAGTTAATCTTCAGCTTGAGTTGGAGATCCAGTTCTCGCAAATGTAGGAGGATTGAAGATCAAAAGTGCTTCAGTTGCTTCTCTGTTGCTCATCTTGCTACTAAAGGCTCTTCAGCCACTTGCCTCACCACCACAGGATCAACTACGCCAACCGACATCGGGGCCACGACAAGAGTAGGAGGTTGTACTAGCCTTCCTGGTTGCGCATTGATCATCGCAAAGACGACTTCAACAACTAAACAGACAGTCTCCGCAGAAGGAGTAGACACATCAATTGGCGCACTACTCTCCGTAGAGTGCCGGGATTGAGACCGCCCCGCACCACTCCTAGTCACATATAATCGTGAAACACATAATTAAGCGACTATTATCATTTGTAAACAACAATCATAGGAGCACGCATGTTCCTCAAACATCTGTTTTTTTCATTCCTAAGTGGACATTCATGAGTTATTTCACGTTATTAACGTGACGCACACGCGTGCTCAGTTGAATATTCGTTTTTAGTTCATATTGAGATTATGTATTCCACGTGATGTCTCATGTGCTGTTGTACCTATATATATGTATGCGGTGCCCGGTTTAGGGTGTGTGAAAAAAATTTAATCCCGATCTCTAATTTGTACCAGTGGGATTAGGGATTCCGTCGCTCCCCCTCGCCTCCTTTCGCTTTCGCATCGATCCCGCTCTCCTCCTTCCGCTCGAGCCGTCTCCAGTCCGCCAGCCGTCGCCAGCCATTGCCAGTCCGCTCGCCCGCTCTCCTTCTTCTGCTCGCCCGTTCGTCCGTCCGCCGCCACTGTCCCTCTTTCGCGGCTCTCCGTCTCTCTTTAGCGGCTCTCCGCCTTCGGAGACCTTCTCCGCCCGGCCTTTCGGGCGCCCCCCCCCCCCCCCCCCCCCCCCCCGCGTCTCCGACCGTTTTGTCCTCCATGGGGCAGCCAGAGACACCTTGCTCACCTCCTCCGGTGTTCCTTCCGGCGTCATGATCTACGGGGGACCCGTTGGAGGCTGTCTTCTCTGATTTGGAGCTCTTCCATCTCTCTTCTCAATGGATGATCAATCCAGTATCTCCACGGCTCCTCAATCCGGTGTTCCAACCGGTTCGTCTGTCGACCCTCCTCGAAGCCATGGCCCGTCTGGCTCGTTGAAGATCACTACTGTTGTCTTGGATGATACGAATTATCTGGAATGGTCCAGGGCGGCCCAGTATGCTATTCGCAACCATCAGTTATATGGACTTGTTGATGGTACCACCGTTGAGCCACCACGTACCGATCCCACATGGAAAAAATGGGATGCGAAAAATTCGTTGGTTATCTCGTGGTTACTTCACTCGATGTCCCCTCAGGTGTATCACAGTTATATGCCGTTGGACTCCGCATATGATATTTGGACTCGGGCACGTGATACCTACTCTCAGGCAGGCAGTTCGATGCAAGTGTATGAGCTCATTCGCCGTGTTCTGGAGATGAAGCAGGGCACTATGTCTGTTTCTGCCTACTATTCTGAGTTTGAGCGCCTCTACCAGGGACTGGACTTCTTCAATACTTTTACGGCTGCTTGTACTGCTGATGCGCTGACACTTCAGAAATACAAAGATCGTTTCCGTGTCCACGTCTTCACTTTTATGTTCTCCATCGTGAGCCACTGTCCTCTCTTCGGGAGGCCTTCAACATGCTCCTCAATGATGAGAATCACTATCGTACTCTTGGTGTCGCTCCTGCTACTGATCATTCTGCGCTTGCTGCGGCTTCACGCGGACCTCCTCTTTGTAGCTACTGTGGGAAGAAGGGCCATACCAGGGACTTCTGTTTTCGTTTACACCCTCACCTTGCCCCTGCTGATCGGGGTTCTAGTGCTCGGGGTCGCGGTGGGCACCGTGGTGGTGGCCGTCAGTCTGGCGATCGTACTCAGTTTTCTGCGCACTCTACTGAGGTTCAGGAAGACACCTCTGGCGGCCTGTCTGCTGTTAAGTTAGATACTCTCTGTCGCATGCTGCGCTCCCACACTGACTCTCCTACTGCTGGTTCTCATGCTGCTGTTGCTACTTCGGGTCACTCCAGTAGTCCAATGCTCATGCTATATCCTCACCTTCCGCGTGGATTATTGACTCGTGTGCGACCGATCACATGACTGGTTCTGCCTCAGGTTTTACCTCTTATACTCATATTTCTGGTCGTGATAAGGTTATTGCTGCTAATGGCTCCCTCTCCTCCATCGCTGGTAAAGGGACTGTCACCTGTTCTCCCGACCTATCACTGTCCTCTGTTTTGCATGTCCCGTCTTTTCCTCGCAATTTGCTTTCCATTAGTCACTTAACTACTTCTTTAAACTGTTCTGTGACCTTCTTTCCTGATGTTTGTGTATTTCAGGATCTGGATACGAGACAGACGTTTGACAGTGGTAAGAACGTTGGTGGACTGTACTTGCTGGACAGTCTTCTTCCAGTGCCTTTCATCCACCAGATCTCCAACTCTACATGACATTCAACGTTGGCACCAGCTCCTTGGACACCCTTCGCCTCTTTATCTTACTAAATTGTTTCCTGTTTTTACCTCTTTAATTCAATCTTTCTCTTGTGATGCATGTGAACGCGCTAAACATGTCCGTCAGTGTACTAGTCATTTGTCTGTCCCTAGTTTTTGTCCATTTGATGTTATTCACTCGGATGTTTGGGGCCCGTCTCCAGTGTTATCTTCATCTGGTTATAAATGGTTTGTTACTTTTATTGATTGTCACTCCCGCGTTACGTGGGTTTATCTGCTTAAAAAGAAAAGTGATGTCCTTTCCTGTTTTCAGACGTTTCATAAGATGGTGAACCAACAATTTGATGGCAAAATTCGTGTGCTGCGTAGTGATAATGGTGGAGAATATGATGATCGAGGTGTTTTTGGGGCCTATCTATCTACTAATGACATCATACATCAAACCACGTGCGTTCACACTTCCACCCAAAATGGAGTGGCCGAACGGAAGAATAGACATTTGCTGGAGGTGGCTCGGTGTTTACTCCTTTCCATGCACCTTCCCAAATCGTACTGGGGTGATGCAGTTCTCACATCTGCTCATCTCATTAACCGTCTTCCGTCTCGTTCCCTCTCATTTGATACGCCCCTATCGCGTCTTACCAAACAACACATCGTCCACACCTCTCATCTTGCTCCTCGTATCTTTGGTTCTGAATGTTTTGTTCATGTTCATACCCCGCATCGTGATAAACTTGATGCGCGTTCCCTTCGGTGTATTTTCGTTGGGTACTCCCCTACCACCAAAGGGTATCGTGTGTTATCATCCTCCAACTCAGCGCTACTATTGCACTGTGGATGTCACATTTCTTGAGGGGGAGTCATACTTTCGTCCTCGTCAGGGGGAGACGAGATGTGACGGTGACGAGAACATCGAATCTCCTCTTCCAATTGTTAACATCGAATCTCCTCTCCCAATTGTTGTCGCTTCCCCTCCTTCCACCTCCACTCCACCTATATTATACACGTACTCACGTCGTCCCAGGACTGTTGAGCAAGTGCAGACTGTGAATGTTCCGCCAGTACTAGTGACCGTCTCAGCTCCAGATTCAGATGATGACCTCCATGTTTCTCTTGCACGTCTTATAGGTTAAATGGGTGGCACCAAACACCACATTGTCAACTACATTTTTTATACTCATCTATCTCAGGCTCATAAAGCCTTTATCTCTTCTCTTTCATCTATTGTGATTCCTAAGACATGACAGAAGACTGTTCAGATACATGAATGGAAACAAGCTATTGAGGAGGAACTGAGTGCCTTGGATAAAAATAAAACATGGCGGCTCACTAGCCTTCCCCCTGGGAAGCGAACGGTCGGATCCCGTTGGGTCTTCAATGTTAAACAGAACCAAGATGGGGTGGTGGAGTGATACAATGCTCGTTTAGTGTCTCGAGGATATACCCAAGCTCAAGGCATTGACTATCAGGAGACCTTTGCTTCTGTTGTCAAGATGAACTCAATCCGGGTGCTTCTTTCTTGCGCTGTGATTCGCGGATGGGAGCTACTGCAGCTCGATGTCAAGAATGCATTCCTGCATGGTGATCTGGAAGAGGAGGTCTATATGGATATTCCCCCTGACCTTGATGTCAAAGAGTCCAACCAGAGGGTCTGTCGCCTGCTAAAATCCCTGTATGGCCTGAAACAGTCTCCGAGAGCGTGGTTTGGGCGTTTTAAAAAGACCATGTTATGACTTGGGTATACTCAAAGTCAAGCTGATCATACCCTCTTCATCAAGAGGAAGGGTGCTTTGGTTTCTATCCTTATTGTGTACGTGGACGACATCATCATTATCGGAGATGACTTGGATGAGATCAAATACTTGAAAAAACAACTTGGCGAAGAATTTGAAGTCAAGGATTTGGGAAAGCTGAAATAATTTTTTAGGAATGTGCTCATGTTGACAAAAGAAAGTATACTCTTGATCTTCTGGAGGAGACTGAGATGCTTGGATGTGCTCCTGTTGACACTCCAATTTAGGCTAATCATAAGATTGATGCAGATATTAGTGGGAAGAAAGCGGACGCCTCAAAATACCAACGACTGGTTGGGAGGCTCATATATCTGTCCCTTACTCGCCCGGATATCACGTATGCGGTGGGTGTCCTAAGACGGTATATGCACTCCCCTATGTTATGTCATCAGCATGCCGCCTTTAGGGTGCTGCGATATCTCAAAAAGACACCAGGGCGTCGGATTCTGTTCAAGGCTAATCAGTCGTTAGAAGTTGAGGTATTTACTGATGCTGATCGGGTTGGTACTCAAGATGATAAAAAGTCAACCATGGGGTATTGCACATTTGTGGGAGGCAACCTGATTTCATAGAAGAGCAAGAAGCAGAATGTGGTAGCTCGCTCAAGTGCTGAAGCAGAATACAGAGCTATGGCTTATGGCATTTGTGAGGGACTGTGGTTGAGAACCATTCTCTAGGATTTGGGCCTTCAGGTGAACAAACCTATTACTATCTACTGTGACAACAAGACGGCCATCAACATTGCACGCAATCCAGTTCAACATGACAGGACCAAACATGTGGAAGTTGATAAGCACTTCATCAAAGACCACATCGACAAAGGGAATGTCTGCACTTCGTTTGTGAGCTCATTTGATCAGCTTGCCGATGTTTTCACCAAGGGGCTATGCAGCGACAACTTCAAGAACAATACTGACAAGTTGAGAATGATCAATATTTATTCCCAACTTGAGGGGGAGAGTTGAATATTTGCTTTTAGTTCGTATTGAGATTATGTATTTCATGTGATATGTCACGTGTTATTGTACTTATATATATGTATGTGGTGCCCGATTTAGGGGGTGTGAAAAAATTTAATCCCGATTTCTACTTGCTCACTACTCCTAAATAGAATTCGACCACAAATTCAAAAAAAGGATCGACAACAAAAGCTGATACCAAATTGTAACATTCTGCCTGTCACGAAGAATATAACAGAAGCTCTGACCGAGGCCCCACGTCATATTAAACAGACATACAAAAGAGTTGCAAAATGAAACCAAACATATACGAAACCTATCACAGAGTTCACAACTAGCAGAAGCAATTAAATAGAATAACCCACCACAGGGAATCTCCACTATAAAAACCAGGAATGACTGTACGGTTGGCCTTAAGGCCTCACAAACTTCTTTAATGTTTACAACACAAGGTGATTTCCATACATCGTTATGCTGACCTGCAACACATGAAAATAGTAAACAAGCACTTGAGCCTTTGAGGGCCAGCACAGTATTAGGGCTTCAACCCGCCATTTCCCGCTTGGCTCGGCAACACTTGCACAAGTACATTCCCCGAAAACATGGCAAAACAAAACACCGATCAGCTTTAGCTGACCACAATTATAACGACCCCACCCTATTCGCAGGACGGTGATACTCCTTTCCTGTAAGCAAGCATTATATATATATAATTGCACATTCATCACAAACGTTGACATGCACGGTCATACACTTCGTGTACCTATGACACATTTTTGGTGTATTGAAATTCAAGTCCCACCACCATCCTAAGTATCAACCACTGGGACGATCATTGACCTTTTACCATCAAGGACACCCTGCCTTACAGACTTTCCCAAAATCAGAAGGTGTACCAAAGAGCGACCTCTTTACCTACCAGCGTGGGACGAGTTCAGATCAGCTTTTCCCGTACTCAAATCGTCGGAACCATGCTGTCACGATGTGGGTACGGCTTCACCTCGGCCCGTTAACATAATAACCAATGTTATCTATCACGGTTGGCACACAAGGACAACAAGCCAGGCACAACATGCCCTCGGCTTTTGACGCTATGCACCCAATCCCCAGGACATGGGCTTCATATCCATCACAGCAAAGCTCATTAGGAGCTATCACCAGCGATACTCACTATCGTTGGATGATATCGACAGAACCTCAAATCTGTCAGTCTTGGGTACTGCACACCCAATACATATAACTGCTCACTGCTCTTTACCAGAAGGGCTATCATAAACGATAATACTATCGCAGACGATAACAACAGAACTTCGATTTCGTTTCCACTTCGGTTGTTTCCTGGAGTAAAGCTCCAGTACTTCCTGCAGCAACCCGCAACACCCTAAAACCCCGTATATTTACAAATTTTTCCACGGAGTGTTCTTCGACACACAAATCACCATCACCAATTCAGACCAACTTGACACAGACATGCTTCACACAACATGCCTATGTCCGTATATCGATCCGATTCTAAATGCAATATCTATTGGGGATAAATCATATCAACCCGTAGGAAGTCTCTTCCTCGACCAATTGGTGGGAACCTCCACGCAAATATGCCAAATAAAAAGACTGAACATGTCCTAGTATTCAAAAGGAAAATCGTTACCCTCGTGGATTATTTCAGAGCAATGAATTTGCAGTTGATCCAGATAGAAAGGTTTACAACACTTTCCTCTCCACTAATCTTCGACCGGCTCACGAATCTAAGAGTAAAAACTCCTCCGAAGGCTCAGTTCAACCTTCTTCCTCCTCTTCCTCCCTTTCCTTTCTCTTTTCTTCTTCCCTTTTCTTATTTTGAAGAGAGAGAATGAGCAAGAGATAATGAGAAGAGAATACACTCCTCTGCCCCTTAACAATCTTGGGAGTTAACCTAGTCACAGGATATCCAAGCCAAAAGGAATGGATGACCTTAATTTCACTTGAGAAATCTGTTTAAAATGCTATCGCCAGGCGATATCGCTATCGCCGGAAGATATCTTCGGCGGTGGCCGCTTGACTAAGTTTGAACTGCTCAACAACCGCTTTATGGCCAACTGACACGTGGTTGACTGCCACATGGCACACTATCGCCCGACAATATCACTACCGCCAGCGGTAGCAAATCGTCTTCATCGTTTTGTCGACTGTATCGTTTTGGTGACTGTATCGTTTTGTCATCTGTTTGTTTTGTTGACTGTATCTTTTTGATCACTATCGCCAACAGTAGCTCCAATATACAGAAATGTTGTTTTTCATTGGGGAAAAACTAGAGTGTTACATCTACAACTACCTTTTTTTTATTTCTCGTTTGTGCACGCCGACAGTTCGATTGGAGTAATCAACGAAATGATCTCTACCGAGTCGATCCCCGACGTCTTCCAGCGGGCTATCTGTTGATTCCATATGTGCGATCAAGCCACAACGTCCGAACTATAGAAGGGGATGATTGTTGAGTAGCCAATTACTTCGAATCTTGGATGACAGTTGCAGTTAGAAAGATGAGGTCGCTGGGTCGCTTTGACAACCCTAACTGCCCGAGCTCAAGACTAGTCAAAGGAGTTCGCCCTGGACGCTCAGGAGAGGCTGCACGAATAGAAGAAGCAGGTTGCCCAAGTCGCTAAAGCGGTCGCACGGGTAGAACATGGAGTTCGCCCAGATCGCCAAAGAAGGTCACGCGGCCTGGAAAAACCTAACCGCAAGTTTTCCTGACAACTTCTGCTCCCGAGCTGCCTCTACAAAAGAGGGTCTGGTCCACTATTTTTTTGGAAACGGGGGGGATGCTCGGACGGACAGACTCAGGAAACTTGGGTAGGCTGGGGAGGGCGACCTCGCTGCTAGGAAACGGCTAACCGCTGAGGTCGCCTAGGCCTTCCGAATATTAGAAAAGGGCTGACCGCGAGCTATCCCAAGGGAGACCTTGCGGTCACCGCGACTTGAGCGAGCTAACCGCGCGGTCAGCGCGGTCAAGAGAGGGCTGAACGCGAGCTCTCCCAAGGGAGACCTCACGGTCACCGCGGCCTGAGGGAGCTGTCCGTAGGAGCTCGCGGTTAGCGCATTCAAGAGAGGGTTGACCATGAGCTCTCCCAATGGATACCTTGCTGTCACCGCAACCTGATTGAGCTGACCGCACGACCCTGCGGTCAGCACAGGCAGGAGAGGGCTGACCGCAAGCTCTCCCAAGGGAGACCTCGCGGTCCTCGCGGCCTAAAAGAGCTGACACGTGACCTTACAGTCAGCGCGGTCAGGAGAAGGGGCTAAGCGTCAGGCACCTGACCCGACCACCTTGGCGAGGATTGCCAATTTCTGTGTATATATGATCCCCGCGCTTTTTCAAGTTCTAAAAAAACTTCGAAAAAGTAAAACTTTACTCACGAAAATTGTGATCTACCTACTCAAAATAGGTCAAAAAGTGTATAAAGGAGAGTATAAGGACATGAGAAGGACTGGTGAACCCCTGATAACCTCTACAAAAGAGAAGTTAAAGTAGATATATGAAAGTAAAAAACATGAGTACCTGAAGGAGACTTGTGCGTCGTGAATACCTGCTAATCTATGCAAAAGAGAAGTCAGAGCAGATATAAAGAAACATATAATACACGAGTTCTTGAGAACTCACGAACAACTGCTAATCTCTACAAAAGAGATGTCAAAACAGGTATAAAAGAAATATAATACGCGAGTACTTGAAGAGAACTCACGAACACCTGCTAATCTCTGCAAAAGAGAAGTCAGAGTAGGTATAAAAGAAATATAATATGTGAGTACCTGAAGAGAACTCATGAACACTTTCTAATCTCTGCAAAAGAGAAGTCAATGCAGGTATAAATGAAATATAATACACGAGTACCTGAAAAGAATTCACGAACACCTACTAATCTTTGCAAAAGAGAAGTCAGATATAAAAAATATAACATACGAGTACCTGAAGAGAACTCACGAACACCTTTTAATGTTTGCAAAAGAGAAATCAGAGTAGGTATAAAATAAATATAATATACGAGTAGCTAATGAAAACTCACGAACATCTACTAATCTTTGTAAAAGAGAGGTGTCAAAGCAGATGTATGAAGTATACGAAGTTTTATGTCAGGTACTCGAGGAAACTTACTGATACTTGCTCATTTCCTGTACTAGCAGGTGCAAGATGCAAACAGTTATTAAAGAGTAGTACTTCAAGAAGACTTGTTGATGCCTGTTTTAGTCATTTTGAAAGGATTAAGAAATTATTACTTCGCTTTGTATATGAGGTGAACATCTATACGAGATCACTTCTTTGAAATGATGTTTTTAATATTGAGGAAGAGACATCTCCATTAAATAATATTCACATTTACCATAAGAGAAGGCAATGTCCTGATAACCTCAAATTTGAATATTTGTGGAATGGTGATATCAAACTTAAAATGATCATATGGACTAAAAAGTATAAATGTTTGTAAGTATGATAGTCAGAAATTTGGGGTAGAATCCTCGACATTTACAAGTCCGATCATTCTGAATGATATGCGGAGGCTTATAGCACCTGAAATAATAGCTACCAACAAATGATTATATTGATGGGTGCAATTCTAATCCGTTATTCAGTTGTAGCACTGTCATCTATCATCTAGTTGATAGATAAATACTCATGACCTATCATCAGATAGGCACCACAACAATCAATCAAGTTATCAATAGATTAGTACTTCTAACCTATCTCCAGGTAGGTAGCACAACAATCAATCAAATTATGATTAGTTAGGTACTTTTAATTGAACTAAAGTAAAACGGGCTAAACAACCCGATAAAGCATCATAAATATTAATAACAATCATTACGAAGAATTAACTTTAGCTACCACTACACATCTGCAAATAATTCGAGCGAGGCTACCATTACACATCTGCGAATAATTCGAGCGAGATTATCAATATACATCTGCGAATAATTCGAGCGAGATGTGGTCTTGGTGGCCTTAGTTCAAACATCACATCCATTCATAGTATCCACATCGCATCTCCATATCCACGCTTGTTAGTTCTAAAAGTAAAGTAAGTAAAGCAAATGAGAGAACTTATAAAGCATTTGAATAATTGTTTGCAGCGATGGATACGACAAAGGATATGGATATGAAGTTGTTTGGATCTAACTGTTGAGAGAGGGCCTTCATGAAGATGGATGTTGGTAGGACCTGATTTGCGGCTATATCTATTACAAGTAATACTAATAAAAAAAGGAAAAGCTGCAGGAAACTCCAAACAAATGAAAGATATATGAAACGAATGAAAGAAAAGCAATCTATTCTTTCTACTTTAGGTACTCCTATTATTGATGAACACAATCTTTGCTTGTATCATTAACTTTGTCGGAGGGAAGATCATTGAAACGTTATAGGACAACATAATCTAGTAATTTTCCCGCTTTCACAAATTGTTCTGCCAACTTTTGAAGAGCCCGACAATCCTCTGTATTATGACCGATATTCATGTGATATTTACAAAAGAGTTCTTTATGACATCTCTTTTTATTTGGTCTTAGAGGACGAGGTTTTTCAAATTTTGGCATATTTTGAATTATTGGAAGAAACACCTCTATGTGAATGTTGAATTTGACATACTTGTCTGAATACCTTTCGTATTTAAGTGTTTTAGGATCAAGATAAGATAGGTCAAACTTCTATATATTCAAGGGAATCATTTCGCTACGAAGGTTGTGCATGCATGCTTTGATGAGGAGAATAAGATCTGAAATGCTTTGCTTGCGGAGGTCTTGTGATGAAGAAGGACGTTGATGATAAAAACTTCTATGTTGTTGCTAAGTCCTCAGGTTTTGAGTAGAGATGTAGTTGGGGTTCATGGCTTCATCTTCAATAAACTGATCTACTATTTTGATGAGATTTCCATAAGAACTTGGTTCATTTTGGCTGACTTTAAATTTTTAGGTGCCTTCTTGCAATCCGTGAATTAAGGCTATTTTGTACATGTCTTGATCAACATTAACAACGTCAATGATTTCTTTTTGTAATCTGTCGATGAAGTGAAAAACAGTTTCATTTTCTCTTTGCTTGATCTGAAAGAGAGCTGTTGAGCCCGTCTTTCGCTTCTTCATGGTAATGAAACTTAAGAGAAATTCTCTTCTAAGATCCTGAAAACAAGTTATGGTTTGAGGTGGCAAGTTGTAGAACCATTCCATAACTTGACCATCAAAGGACATGCCGAGAAGCTTGCACCTAATACCATCTGATAAGGCTCTTAATGAAACATCTGACTCAAAACCTTGCAGATGACCGGATCACTTCTTTCAGAGTATCCTAACATACGAGGCTCTCTAAAATTATTAGAAACAGTCTCCCAACGAATTCGATCAGAAAAGGGAGAAGGGTCCTTCTCTTGTTCTACGAGAAGTTTTTGTTCTTCATGTACTTGATAAGGGTAAGTAGTCATGTTCTCTTTATAGAGCTCACAGGGAGGGATGAAGAACTCTTCTGCATCAGGTTGCAATAAATGCTCAACATGAGTAGAAGGCTCATCATTACTAATGGTCACCACACCATTAGGATGAGATCCAACATATCCCTTGGGGAGGTTGATCTTGGATAGTAGGAGGTTGTAGTCATCAC
Organism: Platanthera guangdongensis; assembly: GCA_039583875.1. Taxonomy (NCBI): domain Eukaryota; kingdom Viridiplantae; phylum Streptophyta; class Magnoliopsida; order Asparagales; family Orchidaceae; genus Platanthera; species Platanthera guangdongensis. Next base: position 150,217,634 of record CM077152.1, read on the forward strand.
TTTAGACAAGCATTTCTGGATGATTAAAAGGGTATTCAGGAGCATTTGATGGAAGATTCATGAAAACAGGAATTGTCGAAAGAAAAAAACTGCAAAATCTTCTGAATAGAGTTGAATTTGGGCAATCTGAGAGCGCAAAATGAACTCGAACGGGGGACCCAGTTCGCCATTGGATAGATCTTCTCGAGCGGGTTCCAAAAAGCTTTTAATTTCTGAAAACGGACAATTAGATCAAAAGTTATGGATGTTTTAAAATTGGGTGTATTTCAAGCAAAATCTCACATCTTCATCACAACTGTTGTTTGACTATTCAAGATCTTAAGGTCGCTTATTGTGTTTATGCCATATTTGCGATCAAGCCACAACGTCCGAACTATAGGAGGGGATGACTGTTGAGTAGCCGGTTACTTCGAGTCTTGGATGATGGTTGCGGTTAGAAAGATGAGGCCGCCAGGTTGCTTTGACAACCCTAACTGCCCGAGCTCGCGACTAGTCAAAGGAGTTCGTCCAGCTCGCTCAGGAGAGTCCGCACGGCTAGAAGAAGAAAGTCGCCCAAGTTGCTAAAGAGGTTGCACAGTTAGAAAATGGAGTTCGCCCAGGTCGCTAAAAGGTCACGTGGCCTAGCAAAACCTAATCGCAAGTTTACCTTGCGACTTCTATTCCCGAGCTTCCTCTACAAAAGAGAGGGTTTGGTCCCCTATTTATAGGAAACAGGGTGCTGCTCGGACGGGCAGGCTCAGGAAACTCGGGCAACCCAAGGAGGGCGACCTCACGGCTAGGAAAAAGCTAACTGCCGAGGTCTCCTAGGCCTTCTGAATACTGGAAAAGGGTTGACCGCGATCTCTCCCAGGCTAAGTTATCAAAGGCGCAAGACACACAAAGGCGCAAAGGGCCCCTGGAGCCTAGGTGCAAGGCGCAGACGCGTGCCTGAGGCACGTCAGTCGCAAAAATTGGCGAAAAAGGAAATTGAGAAAATTGAGCGAATTGGGATCCCAATTCGCTCAATTTCAGCTAATTGGGAATTTGCTGATTTTCACCGAATTGGGAATTCGCTGAATTTCAGCGAATTGAGCGCCCAAGTGCGCCTAGGGTTGCCTCGGGTGCGTCTAAGATCATATTTTTGCCCAGATCAATTTTTTTTTAAAAAAAACCTTGAAAGGCCCAGGCGCGCCTGAGAGCCTGTAAGGCGCGCGCCTGAGGCGCGATTGGGGCACATCGCCCGCCTTAGCCGTGCTTAGGCGTGGCGGGCTGCGCCCGGTGCCTCAAGCGCGCCTAGGCGCGCGCCTTGACAACTAAGCTCCCAAGGGAGACCTCGCGGTCACTACTGCCTGAGCGAGCTGACCGCACGACCTCGCTGTCAGCGCGGTCAAGAGAGGGCTGGCCTTGAGCTCTCCCAAGGGAGATCTCACCGTCACCGCGGCCTGAGGGAGCTGACCACGCGACCTCGCGGTTAGTGCGGTCAGGAGAGGGCTGTCCGCGACCTCTCCCAAGGGAGACCTCGCGTTCGCCGCGGTCTTAGAGAGTTGACAGCGCAACCTCGCGGTCAGTGTGGTCAGGAGAGGGCTGACCGCAAGCAATCCCAAGGGAGACCTCGCAGTCACTGTGGCTTGAAAGAGCTGACCACGTGACCTCGCGGTCAGCGTGGTCAGGAGAAGGGGCTAACCGTCAGGCACCTGACCCGACCACCTTAGAGTGGATTGCCGATTTCTGGGTAAACACCATCGTCGATTCAGTTCCTTTCACCGTACCAGTCTTGCTTCCAACCGCCGACTGCAGATTGGATGACGTCAACCACGCCTCTCCATTCCGGCGCCTATACAAGGCTGGTTCTTGTTCGCTGGTTGTCGTCGACTACGACTCTTCTCTCCAACAACTTATCAACGACTGTCGTTTTTCCGTTGTGTAACGGATCTGGAACAGACCGCCTCCTCTGTTGTATCCTTGCAGTATCCTTGCTCTATTTGATTAGTTTACTTTTATGCAGTCCAATTAAATATCTTTAAGTTTGTCTCTACATTCTCGCTATTTCATAAATTTATTAATTGTGGTTCTGCCTGTGGATGTTCGGATTTTGAGGAGGTTCGACTCGTAAAATAGTTGAGATTTCATCCTTGAACCAAATTAACGATTATTTGTAAGGTTCATAACGACAAGTGTGATATTGCGCAAAAAAACTTAGATTTGGCCCTCTTGGTCTACATTAGTCTGGTGTTAGAGCACTCTGATTCACTCTTATCAGAAATCAAATGATCTAGTTTTTTATTTTTAAAAAATTTAAAATACATTAAGATCTCTACTTTTTTTAAAAAAACATTATTTTATTTTTTAAAATTTTAAAAATAAAATACAAATGAAATTAAATTCAAGTATGATCCTTAAGTTGAGGAGATTAAATTTTTTTGTTATTATCATACTCTTTTTAGTTAAAAAAACACTATTTTAAAAACTAGAATCTTTTATAATTTGTCCAAATATTTTAAATTTAAGTATTGCATTTAATTTTTTTAAAAAATTTGAGATATTTTAAGTAATTAAAAATGGAAAACTGAGTAGATCGTTTAGACATTAGCGTAGGGGAATTGATCAAACGAATGAATGATTTGATGAAGTCTGTAGAGGCTCTCACCACCAATATTGGTGATGTTGGACACATAATGAACGGACCGCATGCTTGCTAACAATATAGTAGTCAACATGCACCTAAATCGAGCACCTACCTTAACGGACAAAGTAAACCCTAACCCTAGACATCTATAACTTGCAAACCCCAAACCTGAACCGCGTAATCAACCCCGTTGGGATATAAGAGTTAAGTTATTTGTAGGTGACTTCAAAGGGAGACTAGAACCTAAGGGTTGTTTAGAATGATGTGGTATGATGGACCGTTTCCTGGCTTGTAAGCAATTGCCCCAAGCTAGACAGGTTGAGTATGCTACCCTTAGGATGAAAAGGTCCGCCTTAGTTTGGTAGGAACAGTTAGAGCGCTGTAGGTTTATTTTAGGCTTGCCACCCCTTACTGCTTGGGCAAAATTTAAAACACAACTACAAAAAAGGTATGTGCTACCTGATTATTTACAGACACTTTATTGTATGTTTCATAACCCGTGACAAGACAAATTTTCTGTGGTTGAATACACAAATTACTTTCTCATACTCCAGTCTCGCTTCGACTTCCGAGAGGATGATGACATGACCGCATCCCTTTATCTGAATCGATTACAATATTCTATTAGAGACCAATTGGAGCTCCATGATTATAAGGACCTAGGAGATATCTCGAGTCACACATGCAGAGTAGAGGCCTTGTAGAAGAGGATGCCCGGGATTCGGTCTACTGATAGATCCCCACCCACTCACACCTCCACCACTATGGTTAGGACCGTCAGACCCTCTCTTCTGGCCATGCCACAAGTACCCGTGTACTTCCTGCTGCACCCTCTAAAGGAAAGGATACTATAGGAGCTAGGCCTTAGTCCGACACGTTTAGATGCTTTAAGTGTATGGAGGCCGACCACAAGTCGTTTGAGTGCCCGCGACGTCACTTCGTCGCTATTATTGACTTTGATAATGGGCAAGAACCTGATTTTGAAGCCTTCCATAATGAATCCCAACCTAACCCTATTTTTGAACCGAATTAGAGAGTGAGTTGGAGATAGAAGTGGAACAACCTTAACTATTAGTTTGTGTTCTCCACCACAACCCACTGACCCCTAGTGCCCCTACCGTGGATGTTTGGTTCAGAAACAACATTTTTTTAACGGCCGCCTGCATACAGGGACAGTTTTGTTCCATCATAATTGATAGTGGTAGTATGAAGAATTTTTTTCTCAGCACATGATTCACAGATTGAAACAGAAGACAGCCATTAGGAAAACCCTACAGTCAATCTTGGATCACTAGTAGAACTATAATACCCATCACACATCAGTGCCTCGTAAAGTTTTCTATATGAAGTACCTATCAGGATGCGGTCTAGTGTCATGTCGCTGCTATCGAGGTCTGTCATATCCTATTAGGGCGTCCTTGACAGTACGATGGATATGTTCTTTCCGACGGTGTAAGGAATTTCATTCCTTTGAACGCATTTGGCGCATGATTATTCTTCTTCCCTAGAAGAATAATCTTGTTTCTAGAGCCCCAGAGAGGCCTTCACACAAATCTACCACTTTTTTTGTGATATCCTTCCCCTCCGCCACCATGTTACTGACTGAGCCACAATTTCAGGAAGAGATGAAGGATAATGAGGTAGTTTATATGTTATCTGACATTGATTCTACCCATACTGCATTAGACATCCCTAGTACAGTGCGACCTCTTATTAAGAGTTCTCTAAGATTGTGTTGGAGTTCCCCAATCTGCTCCCTATGATAAGAGATATCCAACACTATATAAACCCGATGCCAGGTGTTAGCTTACCTCATCTTCCCCATTATCGTATGAGCCCAAAAGAGCACGAGGAACCGCATAGGCAGGTGACTGATCTGATTTTGAATGGTCATATTAGGGAGAGTATGAGCACTTGTGTCGTTCTCACATTATTAGTTCCTAAGAAAGATGGAACATGACATATGTGTGTTGATAGTCGAGCGATTAACAAAATCATTATCAAATATCGCTTCCCGATCTCCCGATTGGAAGATATGCTTGATATGCTTAGTGGGTCGTGTGTTAGATTCGACTGGGTGATGAGTGGAAGAATGCGTTTATGACGAGAGAGGGTTTATATGAGTGATTGGTGATGTCTTTGGTCTATCAAATACACTGAACACATTTATGCGAGTGATGAATCAAGTGCTTAGAACTCTTATGGGAGTCCGCGTAGTAGTTTATTTCAATGACATTTTGATTTATAGTACTGATCCTAATCAATATTTGATTCATCTTAGGCAAGTGTTAGCAATCCCGCGCACAAATAAATTATATGTCAATTGGAAGTTCACCTTTATGGTCGATAGTTTGATCCTTTTAGGGTACATTATTTCTTCTGAAGGCATTAAGGTTGATAGAGGGAAGGTCAATGCGATAAAATCATGGTGTAGCCCTATGACGATTACGGTGGCTCGAGGATTTCATGGGCAAGTTTTCTTTTATCGACGTTTCTTCCAAAATTTTAGTATACTGATTGCGCCCATAATTGATTGTTTTATAAAAGAGTTATTTATTTGGACTGAGAAAGAAGAGCATACATTTTTATTATTTAAGGATAGACTCACCAGTGCACCTTTATTAGCGCTGCTTGATTTGACAAGTTTTTTCTGGTTGACTGTGACACATCTATTATTGGCATTATCACAGTTTTAATTCAGGAAGGTCGACTTGTATCATTTTTTAATGAGAAGTTGAACGAAGCAAGGGCTAGGTATTTCACATATGGTATAGAATTCTATGCTATCATTCAGGCTTTCTTCTACTGGAGACATTACCTAATCTATCATAAGTTTGTGCTGAATACAAACCATGAAGCACTGAAATATTTGAATTCCTAGAAAGAGATTAGATGTCACGCCAAGTGGGCTGCCTAGCTACAAGAGTTCACATTCCACTTAAAACACAAGCCTGATGTGTAACATCCCTTCCCAGTATTTCAGAAATCAGCCGTCCGACCGGATCAGCGATATAAAGAAAACTAGGAAACAGTATTAAAACTAGTAGCAGCAGGTAATAAAAGTTTATAATAAACAGATTTAAGACTTACAGCGGAAGTAAAAAAAAAACTAAGGGTAAACACATACCTGATATCTGGATTCACAGAGTCACTAAACAAGAATGAAATTGTAATAACTGAAAATCTGGTAACAATAATAGTCTGATACAAGTTATATAAAATATTAACCAGGTACATTGTCTACATCTACAAGTACATGCTGAAATAGAGTAAACTGAATGAGAAAAGTACTACAAACTGACGCCACCATAATGCTCATCCTATACGCAGTTTCTCACCTGGGTCACCTGAAAAACATTGCCCACGAAGGGTCAGAGTAAAGAAAAACAATTCCCCTTAGTGACACTAAAACAGATTTACACATGAATGCATGCATGTCTTTAAAAATAGTCTCGTGCACTGAAAACATTTTATGCTATATGTTATGCATGCTTTTCCTATACTTCCTGGTGAACACACTATAATTCTATATTCATGACTTTCCGTTCATTTACCCAAGTACTGACGTTCACTAACTGGTGTACTGTCTCTCGTCAAGTCTGTACTTGAGTTCTAGGTGGCTTCTAGCCTACACATTTACTAGGAAGGCTCTAGGCAGAGTAGCTCCTAACGCGCAACTGAAACTGATGACCCGAGACCATCTGACGAACTCAATTATTCTAGTGTCGCGCGGACAAGGTCTCGAATCTACTAACTGTCTCAAGGGGAGTCAACTCCCAAGACTCTGTAACTCATAGGATACCATATGCCCTATGAGGGAGGTAGTGCGTCTCTACCAAGCACGAAAAGACTGGTGTGCTACTGACCTTTTTGGTCTGATGCTACTCTGCATGAGATATCTTTTTGGTGTATTACTGAGCGACCCTTGACTTTTTCGTGGTCGACTTGAAGGGACCTTCGCGCCCTTGGTTGGACAATCTCCAAACTTACGTACACGGGTAAAGTTTCGTACTTAAATAACTGTTCATGACTTTAGTAACGTGGTTATGGAAGAAGGCGTTATCATACGCGTTTCCACGATTATTTTCTACTGCCGCACTTTTCTATGCATGGTTATGATGCTTGTACGAAACCTACTCATGCGTATAAAATATAATTACTTGATATGTCTAAATAAAAGAAATTAGAATTTCCTTATAGTGGTGCTGCGGCGCTCGTATACTCGGCGCGACGACATTTTCTCTTCCAAAAGCAATCCTACTGATGGGGACCTTCAAAAATCTGCACCGACTCCACCAAAATCATGCAATTTACAGTATCCCTAATTTCATAATTTTCCCCTCTACGATTTTCCCGTGGAAAATTTATATACAACTAGGGTTACAAAATTTCACGCGCTAAACTTCAGATTTTACCTTTACGTGTAGCGATTGAGACTCTCAATGCGTTCCACACAAATTCCGTGGTGAACCACGAACACCAAAATCTAAAATAGGGCAATCAAAATGAAAACCTAGGTTAAACTAGTTTCCAAAACGAAGGATATCCAAGCAGAAATCGAGAAAAGGAAGAGATCCACTCACCGGAACAAAAACACAACTCAAACTCCTTCGGTTAGGGTTGAATCCGGCACTTCCACGGCCAAGGAAGGAAAAGGAATGTCCACCGGCGCTCGTAGAGGAAGGAGGAGAAGTCAGAGAGGGATTCTGGAGGGGGACTAGCCGCCGGTTAGGGCTTGCGGGAGGCGTCGGCGTCGCTGCGTGCGGGAGACGGAACGGGACTGCGGCTGCGGTTTCTTCTCTTCTCCCGTGGAAATGAGTCGTGCGGGATTTTAAAGGCTAACGATTTTACTTATTAACCGCATGAGAGGGGGGGGGGGAGAAAATGTTATTGGCACCCCAACCAATTCCCTTGAAAATTTACCCAATTTCATCGCGGGCGTCACTATTATTAATGCACTTAACGAACTAACTGTCGGTATCATAAAGAAAAGTAACTTTATATCTTGACGACGCGCTGTTTCGATCAAAATCCGTCGTGACTTGACCCTACAAAAAAAATTACATTTCACGTCAAATTTCGGATGTTACAAATCTCCCCTCCTAACAAAAATTTTCGTCCTCAAAAATTGTAACCATACCTGAATCGAAGAGAAACGAATAGTCTGCATTGCTGTTAAGCTCATCCTCTCGCTACCAAGTATAGTCTGGACGGCCACAGTTCATCCAAAGGACTTTGACCATGCGAATATCTCTATTTCTGAGCTTCTGAATCCTTGAATCCACTATTTTGACTGGTCTAACCCCAATACTAAGATCTGTCTCAATTGGTGCTTCCTCGGATACTGATGATCTGACTGGAATCTCTGACTGCTCTCCTCAGATAGGAGACGTGGAATACACCATGTACACCACTCATTTCCTCAGGTAAGGCCAATCTGTAAGCAACCTCGCCAATTCTTTCCAGCACCTCAAAAGGACCAACGAATCTGCGGCTCAACTTTTTCATCCGCTTTATTTTAGAAACTCCTCTGACTGGTCTGACATTCAGATAAACGTAGTCTCCAACACTGAACTCTACTGACCTGTGCTTCTGATCATGATACTTGGCCTGACGATCCTGAGCTGTCTTCATACGCTCCTGAAAAAGCTTGATCTGTCGAAAGTCTTATCAATCCATGACTCCCTGATAGTAGATCTTTTCTCACTTTCAGCCCAACACAACGGTGTCCTACAGCGTCTGCCATAGAGGGCCTCGAACGGTGTCATCCTAATACTCATCTGAAAACTGTTGTTGTAGGAGAACTCCACTAGAGTAACATATTTCTCCCACTTTCCTCCAAAGTCCAAAATGCACATCCGTAGCAAATCCTTCAAAGTCCTATTTGTGCGCTCAGTCTGTCCATCTGTCTAGGGATGGAATGCGGTGCTGAAATGTAATCTGGTACCCAACCGCTCCTGTACGTATCGCCACTCCCTGGAGGTGAATCTGTCATCTCGGTCTGAAACTATAGTCTTGGGAACACCGTGAAGTCGAACTATCTCGTCCACATATAACTGAGCTAATCTGGGACCCTGATGTGTCTTCTTAAGAGGAATGAAATGAGCGACCTTAGAAAGCCGATCAACTATAACCCATAAGGAGTCATTCCCACTCTGCGATCTCGGCAGACCATGGATGAAATCCATGGATATATCCTCGAATGTCCACTCAGGAATGGGAAGTGACTGCAACTTGCCTCCGGGCCTTTGGCACTCGGCCTTAACCAACTTGCACATCTCACACTTCCCTACGTAATCTGCAACATCACACTTTAAACCTGGCCACCAGACTAACTTCTTGAGATCTGCATACATCTTCGTGCTACCCGGATGTATAAAATATTTGGAATTGTGTGCCTCAAACAGAATGTCCTCGCGAAGGTGACTAACATCGGGGATACGCACCCTGTCATCAAACAACAATAAATCATCCTGAATAGTGAATCTCTCCTTCTGACCTGTCTGCACTGAGCTCCAAATCTCTGCCATCTTTGGATCCAACGGTAGAGCTGTCCTGATTCTATCCTTGATATTGCAGGTAATCTCCATCCAACTCAACCTTGCAGAACTAAAACTACTGCGTGGCACAACGGTAATGTCCAGTCTCTCCAGCTCTCGTACTAACTCCTCCTGCTGAGTGAGAAGGAAGAAACACGAACCTCTACGGCTAAGGGCATCAGCTACAACGTTCGCCTTTCCTGGATGGTACTGAATGTCTACGTCGTAGTCTGATAGAAACTCTAACCATCTGCGCTGCCTCAAATTGAGCTCTCGCTGATCAAAGATATACTTAAGGATCTTATGATTAGTGAAGATCTCACAACGCACTCCATAGAGATAGTGCCTCCAAATCTTCAGAGCATGTATGACTGCTGCAAGCTCCAAGTCATGCACGGGATAGTTCCTCTCATGAACTTTTAACTGTCTCGACGCATAGGCTATGACCTTTCCATGCTGCATGAGAACACAACCTAAACCCTGACCAATGCATCGCTATAAATCTGAAACCCGTCAGGCCCTGAAGGTAAACTCAAAATCGGTGCGGTCATCAACCTGTCCTTCAAGTCCTCAAAAGCCAACTCACACTCCACCGTCCAATCTAAGCCCTTACCCTTCCTAGTGAGAGAAGTCAGTGGTAAGGCTATCTTTGAAAAATCTCTGATGAATCTCCTGTAGTAACCAGCAAGACCCAAAAAGCTGCGAACCTCTGGAACTGTCGTCGGCCTTGGCCAATTCTTAATGACCTCTATCTTCTTCGGATCAACACTAACCCCTTTCTGACTGATGATGTGGCCTAAGAATGCAATCTCTAAAAGTCAAAACTCACACTTTGAAAACTTGACAAACAACTGGTTCTTCCTGAGTGTGCTCAAAACAATCCTGAGGTGTGCTGCATGATCTTCTGCACTCTTAGAGAACACCAAGATGTCATCTATGAAGACGATGACAAAACGATTCAAGTACTCCCGAAATACCCTGTTCATCAGTTCCATAAATACTGAAGGGGCATTGATCAACCCGAACGACATGACCACGAACTCAAAGTATCCATATCTGGTACTGAAAGCCGTCTTCTGAACATCAACGTCCCGAATCTTCAAGTGATGGTAGCCCGACCTCAAATCTAACTTGGAAAAAATGCACGATCCCACCAACTGGTCGAACAAATCATCAATCCGGGGAATCGGGTATTTGTTTTTATTGTCAGCTTGTTCAATTCACGGTAATCTATGCACAGTCTCAGACTACCATCCTTCTTCTTCACAAAAAGCACTGGAGCACTCCATGGTGAAGTACTGGGGCGTATAAAACCCAAATCAAGCAACTCCTGCAACTGACTCTTCAACTCTGCTAGTTCCCTTGGAGCCATCCGATAGGGAGATTTGGCTACCGGTGTAGCCACAGGCTGCAAGTCTATCGGGAACTCAATCTCTCTATCTGGAGGGGCACCAGGGAGCTCTTCCGGGAAAACATCGGGGAACTCCTGCACCACTGGTACCTCTACCAAGTCAGCCTTAGTCTCTGTATTCATCAGTACTACGAAGGTTTCACAACCATTACTGATGCACCTTCTCGCTTGTACTGCAGATATGATCATCTTCACCACTCCCTTCAAGCCCTGAAAAGAAAATGAAGTCTGATTGAGGCCATCAAACTGTATCTGCTTCGCCCTACAGTCAATTCTGGCGTTGACTGCCGAAAGCCAGTCCATTCTAAAAATCAGGTCGAATCCTGCTATAGGTAGCTGCAAAGCTTCCACGACAATCTCGGTATCACCAAACTGCACCGGTACCATGCACTTATCTCTGGTCTGCAGAAGGGATCCATTCGACATCATGACTTCCAGCGGTACTGCCTCTGGGACGATTTCTAAATCCAACTTACGCACTAGAGATTCCGCGATAAACGAGTGCGAGCACCCGTATCAAACAGAATCTTGGAGGGTAAATCACGAATCATAAGGATGCCTACATGAATGATTTTCATAATGAAAAGAGTGTCACTACGGAAGATTAAATAAACTTGTTAAGCAAATCAACACTTACCAGTCACTACATCCTCCTGATCTTTTGCCTCCTGCTGACCCAACCCATACGCTCTGGGCTGCACTAAGTCTCGACCCTGCTGTGGTCTTCCATCAGTAATCATCAAAGCTTTGCCCTTGTCTACTCTGCTAGGGCCACCAACCTCATACTTCGACTGCAGGAACAAAATACATTTGTCATCTATATAAATTTTATAAATGTACAAAAATACAACAAGGTTGATTACCTGATTCGAACCACCTTCCTGACAGAAACGAGCTATGTGTCCAGGTTGACGACACTTGTAACACACGCCCGCGCTGGCCAAACACTCTCCTGGATGGCGACGCTGACACCTGGGACAAAGGGGGTTGTCCCTACTCCTGTCACCAGATTGACCATTCTTCCTCGCATCAGGCTTCTGCTTCTTTTTCCAGTTCTTCCCTTGGTCATTCCTGTTCTGCTGCAGCTGATGCGAATCCTGAGATCGCTTTGCACGAAAATTACTTCGCTTTTGAACCTTCTGCTGGTCAGCCTCCAGCCTGCGAGCCGTATCCACTAAGCTCCTGTAATCAGCGTTGACCATAGTCATCAGCGGCTGCCTCAAGGAGTCACGCAGACCATCCACAAAACGGCTGCACTTCTCAGCTTGATCTCCCGGCATCACGCCCGCATATCGAGCCAGATGAGTAAGCTCTCGCTCGTACTCAGCAACAGTCCTATCCCCCTGGAAAAGCCTAAGATACTTCTCCTGGAGACCTCGTCGTGCAGAAGGAGGCACGAACCAATTTGTAAGGGCTCTAGAAAATTCACCCCACGTAAACATGTCTGGCGTACGACCTGGCCAAAAGTATGGTCATACTATTTAAAAAGAACGTATCACTTCCAAAAGATAAAAGAAATTTCATAACCATATACCTGCGGGGTCATCTGCCTGGTACTTGTCCCACCAGACCTTTACCTCACCTCGGAGGAGGAAGACTGCCAGAGGAACCTTCTTGTTCTCTGGGCACTCCAAAACATCCAGCAGGTCTCTGGTGTTTGCCACCCAATCATCTGTGTCCATCGGGGTCTCGTCCCCACTGTAGTTTGAAGGTTGAAGCTCTCTAAAGTTCCTCAAGTAACGCTCCAGGGTCATCTCCACGGGTGCTGAGGCAGGAGCTGGTGCAGGGGCTGGTACTTGTACTGGAACTGGAAACCCTGCAGCCAGTCCTCTCTGAAACTCCATCAAGACAACAGTAACCGCCTTGGCAATCTGAGACGCTATGTCAGTGCCCTCTGTAGCTGCTGAAACTGGTGGTACCTGCGGCACGGCAGCATCTCCCATAGTCGCGTTAGGAACAGGGTCCTGACGTGAAGATTCACCCGGTTCACTTACTCGAGTTGCCTGATAGAACATATAAAAGAAATCTGATTATTTATCAAGCATCTGCAAAATTTGGCTTAGCAACTTTATTTCGTACTCTTGCGAAAACTAAGGCTTAAACGCAACTTAAAATACTCTACTAACAAGAGTTTACTTTTACACAATCCTATGGCTCTGTGAAAACCTTCTAGGGTCCAGGGATCCTAAACCTCCCTTTGATACCAATTTGTAACACCCCTTCCCAGTATTTCAGAAATCAGCCGTCCGGCCGGGTCAGCGATATAAAGAAAACTAGGAAACAGTATTAAAACTAGTAGCAGCAGTTAATAAAAGTCTATACTAAACAGATTTAAGACTTACAGCGGAAGTAAAAAAAATAAACTAAGGGTAAACACATACCTGATATCTGGATTCACAGAGCCACTAAACAAGAATGGAATTGTAATAACTGAAAATCTGGTAACAATAATAGTCTGATACAAGTTATATAAAATATTAACCAGGTACATTGTCCACATCTACAAGTACATGCTGAAATAGAGTAAACTGAATGAGAAAAGTACTACAAACTGACGCCACCATAACGCTCATCCTAGACTTAGTTTCCCACCTGGGTCACCTGAAAAACATTGCCCACGAAGGGTCAGAGTAAAGAAAAACAATTTTCCTTAGTGACACTAAAACAGATTTACACATGAATGCATGCATGTCTTTAAAAATAGTCTCGTGCACTGAAAACATTTTATGCTATATGTTATGCATGTTTTTCCTATACTTCCTGGTGAACACATTATAATTCTATATTCATGACTTTCCGTTCATTTACCCAAGTCCTGACGTTCACTAACTGGTGTACTGTCTCTCGTCAAATCTGTACTTGAGTTCTAGGTGCCTTCTAGCCTACACATTTACTGGGAAGGCTCTAGGCAGAGTAGCTCCTAACGCGCAACTGAAACTGACGACTCGAGACCATCTGACGAACTCAATTGTTCTAGTGTCGCGCGGACACGGTCTCGAATCTACTAACTGTCTCAAGGGGAGTCAACTCCCAAGACTCTGTAACTCATAGGATACCTATATGCCCTATGAGGGAGGTAGTGCGCCTCTACCAAGCACGAAAAGACTGGTGTGCTACTGACCTTTTTGGTCTGATGCTACTCTGCATGGGATATCTTTTCTGGTGTACTACTGAGCGACCCTTGACTTTCTCGTGGTCGACTTGAAGGGACCTTCGGGCCCTTGGTTGGACAATCTCCAAACTTACGTACACGGGTAAAGTTTCGTACTTAAATAACTGTTCATGACTTTACTAACGTGCTTATGGAAGAAGGCGTTATCATACGCGTTTCCACGATTATTTTCCTACTGCCACGCTTTTTATGCATGGTTATGATGCTTGTACGAAACCTACTCATGCGTATAAAATATAATTTTTTGATATGTCTAACTAAAAGAAATTAGAATTTCCTTACAGTGGTGCTGCGGCGCTCGTATACTCGGCGCGACGACATTTTCTCTTCCAAAAGCAATCCTACTGCTGGGGACCTTCAAAAAGCTGCTCCGACTCCACCAAAATCCTGCAATTTACAGTATCCCTAATTTCATAATTTTCCCCTCTACGATTTTCCCGTGGAAAATTTATATACAACTAGGGTTACAAAATTTCACGCGCTAAACTTCAGATTTTACCTTTACGTGTAGCGATTGAGGCTCTCAATGCGTTCCACACAAATTCCGTGGTGAACTACGAACACCAAAACCTAAAATAGTGCAATCAAAATGAAAACCTAGGTTAAACTAGTTTCCAAAACGAAGGATATCCAAGCAGAAATCGAGAAAAGGAAGAGATCCACTCACCGGAACCAAAACAAAACTCAAACTCCTTCGGTTAGGGTTGAATCCTGCACTTCCACGGCCAAGGAAGGAAAATGAATGTCCACCGGCGCTCGTAGAGGAAGGAGGAGAAGTCGGAGAGGGATTCTGGAGGGGGAATAGCCGCCGGTTAGGGCTTGCGGGAGGCGTCGGCGTCGCTGCGTGCGGGAGACGGAACGGGACTGCGGGCTGCGGTTTCTTCTCTTCTCCCGTGGAAATGAGTCGTGCGGGATTTTAAAGGCTTACGATTTTACTTATTAACCGCATAAGAGGGGGGGGGGGGGAAGAAAATGCTATTGGCACCCCAACCAATTCCCTTGAAAATTTACCCAATTTCATCGCGGGCGTCACTATTATTAATGCACTTAACGAACTAACTGTCGCTATCATAAAGAAAAATAACTTTATACCTTGACGACGCGCTGTCCCGATCAAAATCCGTCGCGACTTGACTCTACAAAAAAAATTACATTTCGCGTCAAATTTCGGATGTTACATGATGTCACAAATTGAGTTGCTGACGCCCTTAGTCTCCAGACACATTTACTAGTCACCCTTCAGTCTTGCATTACTGACTTAGATTCACAACATGACTTATACGCCACTGATCCCTTCTTTCGTGGCATTTTGATCTCGTGTCAGCATCGTGGGACCGATCCTACTACACAGTACACAGTGAGTAAGAGATATTTAATCAAGGGCACCTGTCTTTGCATCTGCAAAGGACCCCCTGGAGAGACACTACTTAGGAAGCTTCACTCATCCGGGTTAGGTGGACACGTAGGCCAATCGAAATTGTTAGATTTCGCCAGTGCTCGATATTATTGGCTGAAAATGAAGCATGATGTCATCGAATTTATTAAGCATTGTACGACCTGTCATTTGTATAAAGGGGCATGCACAAAACACAGGGTTATACTCCTGAGAGGCCGTGGGATGACATTTTGATAGATTTCATAGTAGGACGTCTGCGCACCCAGAGGAAAGTATACTCTATTTTGGTGGTAGTAGATTATTTTTCAAAAATAGCGCATTTTGTACCGTATAGGAAAACCTCTAGTGCTATACAAGTTACTAATTTTTTTGAAGAAATTATTAGGTTACTCGACATTCCTAGGTTGATCACCTGTAATAGAGATACAAGTTTTGAAAACACTGCGAGGCCGATTGGAAACCAAACTCAAGTTTAGTAGTGCTCTAGTTCCAACTGTGTTGATTGGAGGGTTTTCTTCTCGTTCCTTGTGCGATTTCAACGAAAGTGAACCAATTCACTGATGCTCATTCTAACTCTACATCTCCCGCCTATACTAAATGCGAGTGATATCTTGGTTCACATTTGGCTTACAAATAGTTTATTTGACGAGCGTTTGCTAATCATTCGACATAATGACACCATCAAAACTGCTTGGGACCACTTGACGTCCCTTTACTCCAAAGGAGCAAAAAACTTGCAGAGCAACACTATTTACTCGGACTTATTTGCTCCCTAGAGTACCTTCAATGTATTGCAATGTCAGCAAAGAAAGGCGATGTTGAAAAAGTTCAGTACCCAAGAATTGCACTTTAGTGTATTATTATGTATGAGGTCCTAGCTAGGTCCATTAGTCAAAGCAATTTGTATGTAACTTTTATTTTGATGATTTCTTTCAATATATTCGAGTTTATCTTCTTAAAAGTAGATCTGAACTGTTTAATATATTTTAATCATTTTATTATGAAATGAAACTCAAATTGGTTCATCCTCAAAGGTTCTTGAGTGATAATGCCAAAGAATATATGAGTACTTTATTTTTCTCCTTTTGTACTTCTCAAGTGTTCATTCATCAGAGAAGGTGTGCTCACACATCCCAAAAAAATAGTGTGACAAAACGAAAGAATTGTTATCTACTCGAGGCTACCCTTACCTTACATACCATGCTTACTCCCAGATCATATTAGGATCATGTCATTCATCTCTCCTGCCATTTGATCAACCTCATGCCATCAGTAGTTGTAAACATGATTTCACCCTTATCTATTCTTTATCTGGATGCTTCTGTCTTTCCTCTCATCCCTTGCATGTTTAGGTGTGTTGCTTTTGTTATTTTCCCCTCTCAAGGTTGTTATAAATTATATTCTTCTGCAACCAAATGCAGCTTTTGGGGAACTCACTGACCCAAAAAAGCATATTGCTACTTTGACCTGCTTTCTCGACGTCAATGTGTTTTATCTGATCTCACACTCTTTGAATGTACACTGTATTTCTCTGCTCGGGGTAAATCCATCTCCTTCGAACCTGTTATTCCTCTCAATTCTCCGCCTTTTGCATCCTTCATCCCTATCCCAATCATACATTCTTTTACTTTTGATCCTTTCTTTCGACTCTCCCTCCGACCTCCTATCATTCGTATATTTCACATAAGGCATCCTTCACCAGATTTTGTTTCTCTTTCCACTTTCTAGTCCCTAGTTCCCACCAACATCTTCTTTCGTAGTCTCCGCTCCATTAAAAAATATGGCTATGGTACCCATCATCTCAATACCTATCAATTTCCCTTCGAAAGGGTGTCAAATGTTTCACTCAACATTCCATTGTCAGTGTAGGGTTGGCGGTTTCTTTTAAACAAATGTGCCCCTCTTACAGAAGGTCTGCCTTAGCTTTTTCCGCTACCATCATTCCTTCATAATACCAAGAGGCTTTGGCAATTTCCTGTTGAATTGCCACTATGGATTAGGAAATTGTCTGCTCTTTATTCTTGTGATATTTGGAGCTTTGTGCCAACTCCCCTAGCAGTGACATTGTGGGGTGTTGTAGAATCTTCATTAAGTTCCTTCAAGATGGCTAACTTTACAGTTACAGGGCATAACTTGTAGCCAAAGAGCCACACATATATATGACAGTTGATTTCTTTGACATTTTTTTTGTGGCTCGTATTTGTTGTACGTGAATCCTCTTCTTTGCGGTTGTAAACGAGGATTGGACTATGTTTCAGCTTGATGTCAAGAATACCCTCATCTATGGTGATCTCAGAAGAAACAATTTACATCGAACAACCTCCTAGATATGTTACTTAGTGGGAGTCTCAAATGTGCAAATTGAACAATGCCATATCTTGACTCAAGCAAAAAACTCCTTAAAACATGGTTTGACAAGTTTAATTAAGTTATTTCGACAATTTTTTTCCTTGAAGTTTTATCGACCACTTTTTATTTGTAAGAAAGAAGTTTAAGTAGGACTTACTATTCTCGCAGTCTATGTAGACGATATACTTTTTACATGCAATGATGCATCAAGTGTTAAAAGAAACCGAAGTTTAACTAAGAGAACACTTTATGAGAAAGGATATGAGAGTTCCTCGATACTTTTTTGGCATTGAGATTGCCTGGTGCAACAAATGGATTGCACTATCACAAATGGAATATGCCATGGATCTCCTTAAGTAACATACTTATTTCGAGCAAAACTTGTTTGCTCCCTTATGCTTATGAGTATTGATAGATTGTAGGAATGAAACGTCACCATTACTCTTAGATGTAACTCAGTATAGATGACTGTTTGGAAAACTTATATTTATAAATAGACCTAGTATCTCATTTGCAGTTAAAAAAACTAGTCAATCCATGCACATTTCCACGAATGTCACCTTAGTGCGATTATGAAAATTTCAGAATATATAAAGGCTCTCCTAGAAAGCCTTGATTACATCCACATGGCCGCGCTAATGATTTTTAAAAAGTTTTGAGCTTGCTTTAATTATCAACGACTCGTTTTGTCATTAATTTGAAAATCATTTTCCAGTCTTTTACTTTATTTCTTGTTTGCACCGGGAGCGTGGCCTTACCAAGTGTGTTGGAGCCTACGCGAGGGAGCAAGCCCTGTCGCTGGTAGGGTGTAGACTTGCTGTGCTGGAGAAGGGCTCTTCTGTTCAAACCATTAGCGCGGCCTTACTTAAGTTTGTTGGCGCCAACAACGAGGGGGACTGGCTCCGACGATGGCAGGGCATAGACCTGTTGCACTGGCGAAGGGCACTCCTGTTTGAACTAATAACACAGACTTACTCGAGTTTGTTAACGCCGACCGCGAGGGGGGCATGCCCCGACGATAGCAGGTTGTATACTTGTTGTGACAGTGAAGGGCTTTCTCGTTCGAACCAATAGCGTGGCCATGCCTGATTTTTTTCGTCTACCGTGCGGGGGGGGGGGGGGGGGGGGGGGGGGCAGCGATGCAGGGCGTACATTTGCTGTGTAGGGCTATTCCGTTCGAACTAATAACGTAGCCTTACCCGAGTTTGTTGGCGCTGTTCGCGAGGGGGGCAAGCCTCGATGTTGGCAGGGCATATAGTTGTTGTGCTGGTGATGGGCTGTCTCGTTCGAACCAATAGCACAGCTTTATCTGAGATTGTTGGCGCCGACCGCTAGGGGTGGGGGTGGGGGTGGGGGAGGGAGACCTCAACGATGACAGGGTGTGGACTTGCTGTACTGCTGAATGGCCCTCCCGTTTGAACCAAAAGCGCGGCCTTCCCCGAGTTTTTTGTCACCCCGACGATTGCAGGAGGTAAACCTGTTGTCCATGTGAAGGGCTCTCTCGTTCGAACTAATAGCGTGTCCATACACGAGTTTGTTGGTGCCGACCGCGAGGGGGCATGCCCCGACGATGGCATGTCGTAGACTTGTTGTGCTGGTGAAGGGCTCTCCCAGTCGAAGCAATAGCATGGCGTTTCCAAAGTTTGTAATGTCAGAAACAGCTGTAATACTTTTAAAAGCAAAGCAGATACATGTTAACCTTATTTTGCGAATGTTGGATGGAGAACTCCCAGGTGATTTCCGTTCTTAGGTTCAGGGCTGTCTCTGGAGGGAATGATAACAACGTACACTAGCCAAGTATGCGTCTAGCACTCTAGCAGTGGGTGTTGGAGTACGACGTTGTAGGCAGAGTCATCTTGTATAACGATGAACTGTATGTCATAGGTCACTCATGAGTAGACTCACCCAGAGTTACCGGAACAATACCGGTTCCCAAAACTGGGATTGGGGGCTGTCCGCGACACGTGCACTGGCCTTGTTGCGTCTAGTTTGATGTTTCTGTTAGCGAGCCTGAATTGTAGCGGAGTTGACATTAAAAACACATTGGCGGTCACGTCGTCGTCGATCAAAATACGACTTATCTTAGTGAGAGGTTCTCCGATAGTTGCGCTGATGCTTAGCGGGCCGAGACGCGGGGGAAGCACCTCGAAGGGGTTTGGCTCATTCACGGGGCTGCTAGGAGAGTCTCCAAGGGGCATGCATCTCAAAGGGGCCCTATTTGTTTGTTGTGTTGCGTGTGACTTCCTCTCCTTCCTTCCTCCATGCGGGCTTATTCGTGGTCGGTTGTCCCTTTGTCTATGTTTACAGAAATTTTCCAAAGAGTCCCAAGTGAATGAATTGTTTGGTTTCTTTGTTCATGAGCCTACAACTTTCCTTGTCATGCCTATGAACTTCATGGTAATAACATAACTTAGACTGATCCTCTCAATTCGGAGTGAGTGCCTTAGGCCTTCGAAGTGCGGGGTGGTTGCGGATCGCGAGCAACACTTCTTCCTGAGAGGCGTTGAGTGGGGTAAAGTTCGGATGCTGGCAGTGGCCCCCCCCCTCCCCCGGGTTAACGAGCGTCGCCGCGGTGTCCTCCACTTTTTTTGGGTGCTAGAGGCTCTCTACCCT
Source organism: Platanthera guangdongensis (assembly GCA_039583875.1). Classification (NCBI taxonomy): domain Eukaryota; kingdom Viridiplantae; phylum Streptophyta; class Magnoliopsida; order Asparagales; family Orchidaceae; genus Platanthera; species Platanthera guangdongensis. The sequence continues at coordinate 150,237,719 of CM077152.1, forward strand.
TTCTTTCTTTTCTTGTTTCGTTGTTGACGCAATTCTTCATGAGTAATTCCTCAGTTGATTTTTGTGGTGTTAGGCAACTTGTTTTTGGGGGATCCTTTTGTTCTTACTATCCCTTCAGCCTGGTGCAATCCGAAGAATATGACGGTTGACCGCTTCACACAAAAAATTGAGCTGGGGGCGCGGGGGACCCAAAATCCTGTAGTAGGGCAAGCGCCTGATCCTGACACTCCTCCATCCGACGGATGCGTTCTTCTAGGGACGTGGACCATGCAGTGACGACTTCTTTGAGAAGTGGCGTGATGTTGACTGACATATTATTGGAGGTTTGATTAGCTTATTCTCCGGAGAAAATCTCGCTCGAGATGTACGCGCTTTCCTTTGCTATCATTGTTAGTTATGAATACTGCCACAAAGCAGGTACTATCTACAAAAGATCTTCAGAGTTTTTGGAACACCTTTCCCACTGACGCCGCCAAACTGTTGTGGGTCGCTCGACGCTCTTATGAACTAGTCGAATTGAAACGTCTCAGCTCGAGAGATCGAAGAGCGCAAACAATTATAGATTGAAACAACAGATGACAGGAAGACTTTTGACGTGGGAAAATCCTGAAAAGGGAAAAAATTGACCGGGTTGGATCGGTGCCTACCAAGTTCAACTTTTCTTTGGAGTGTTACAAAGGTTATCTCTCGATGGTGACAGACCACCGCTCGTTACAATAATTCTTATGGACCGCGGAAGTTGGTTGAAGGGGAGAGTTGAGGAGCATGCTTGAAAGCAATCTGGAATGGTCAACGCTTTAGCGGGAGCTATGGTTTTGAAGTCGGGAGCCGATGAGATCTTTGAGTCTTAAAGGAAATCTTTAAGTCCCGAAGGAGATCTTTAAGTACCAAAGGATATTTTCAAGTCATCTTCGAAGGGATCTTCGACGGCCAAAGGCGATCTTCGTTGGCGCTCCTGAGTTGGGCATCTTAGTAATCGCTCCATTAGGGAGGTATGGTTATCCTCACCCCCATGATAGGAGAATTTATATTTGCAATCTCATGATGAGGATTTTACTATTTGCACTTCATGATGAGAGATTTCCTATTCACACCCCCATAATGGAGGATTTTACTATTTGCACCATACGATGAGGAATTTTACTATTCACACCCCATGATAAGGGATTTTACCATCTGCACCCCATGATGGTGGATTTTACTATCTGCACCCTCATGATAGGGCATTTTACTATCCGCACCCCATGATGGGGGATTTTACTATCTGCACCCCCATGATGGAGGATTTCACTATCCACACACCTGTGGTTGCGGATTTCACTATTCGCACCTGCATGGTGGCAGATTTAACTATTCGCACCCCATGGTGGCGAATTTCACTATTCACACACCTATGGTGGGAATTTTACCATTTGCGCCCCCATTAGGGGATTTACCATCCGCACCCCCATTGTGGGGGATTTCACTATTCACATGTCATCCCCCATGGTGTGGGATTTTACTATTCACACCCCCATTGTGTGAGATTTTACTATTCGCACCCTATGGTGTGAGATTTTACTATTCGCACCTTATCGTGGGGGATTTTACTATCTGCATCCCCATGGTCGGGAGGCGACAAACGGTGAGCGCGGCGGCGGGCGATGGGCGCGGCGGCGGGCGATGGGCGCGGCGGCTTGACGATGGGCGCGGCGGCGGGCGATGGGCGCGGCGGCTTGACGATGGGCGCGGAGGCGGGCGATGGACGCGGCGGCGGGCGATGGACGCAACGACGGGCGATGAGCGCGGCGGAGGGCGATGAGCGCGACAACGTCCAATGACCGCGACAACGTGCGATGAGCGCAATAAAAGGCTATGAGTGCGGCAACGTGCTAACGCGTCGATGCGAGTCGAGTGCGGTGATGTTGACGGGTGCGAGTCTTGTGATTACGCATCGACGAGAGCCGTGGTCTCCTGCCATGCGTGTGTAACACCCAGGTTTCCTATAAGGAAAACAACAAAGAAATGGTTTTTGGAGCTATTGCTGGCTTTAGCTTGATATCGACAGGGGATAGTGTGCCACGTGGCAGGCATCCACGTGTCAGCAGGCGACGAAGCGGTCATTGAGCGGCACTGACTGGGGCAAGAAACCACCGCTGGAGCTATCGCTCCGTGATAGGTGGATATCATCCGACGATAGCATTAAATAAGTTTTTTGGGTGAAATCGTGACCCTTCTTTCCTTTTGATGAAATGATCTTGTGGTTGGGTTTAATCCCGTGTCCACTTAATCAGAGGGGTGGGTGAAAGAAACTTATTTCTTTTTCTCTCTCTCTCTCTTCCAACCTTGGAAGAAAAGAAGAAAGGAAGAAGAGGGCTTGAGACAGATCTTTGGAGAGCTGCTGAAGGAGTTCCTACGATTGGATTTGCGAGCTGAGGCTAGATCCGCGAAGAGAAATGCAAGGCGATCCTTTCCATCCGGATAAAATCCTTGATCTTGGATCCTAAACGATCTACAAGAGTAACAACCTTCCTTCTTGTACAAGTGAAGTTCTTTTTGGCATGTGCACAAAAACTCTCCAATTGGTGAAGAATGAGAAGTTTCCAACAGGTTGATCGATAATATCCCCAGTAATAAACTTGCATATAAAATTCAGAATCGAAGTACGAAATAAGCATGCTGTGTGAATCCCACTCAGACAGGTTGATTTGGATTGGTGATGATTGATTTGCGTGCCAGAGAAGACTCTGTGGGTAAACGTGGAGGTTTACCGAGTTTTGGGGTGTGCAGCTTGTTGCAAGTAGTACTGGAGGCGTTCTCCAGGAAAACACCCAGATTTGGGACAATATTGTGTTCTGACAGATACTGTCCGACGATAGTGTTACCGCTGGTGGTAACTCCCAGAGAGTTTTGTTTGTGAGGCCTGTCTCTTGGAGACTAGGGGGGGCCAATGTGTTGGGTTGTGAGCTTAGAGTGCCCAGCAGTGGTGGCCACGCGTGCTAGCCTTGGAACATAACGTGTTTATGTATGTATGAACGGGCAAGGGGAGGCTGATCCGCGTAGTGGCTTGTGAGCCTGACGGTTTGAGTAACAGGTTGTGGCTTACCTGTACCCACCCTATGGCGTTCAACTTGGAGTGAGTCACTGACTTGTATCTCAAGGAAAAAGAGCTCCATTGATTTTGTCGTAGTATAGGAGAGAGAGTCTTAGGCTATGAGCTGGAAAAACTAGAAATGCTCAGTGTTGAACCATCGGTCTGGGACTGAGGATGGTGGTTGGTCTGGGATTCCAGAATATCAAAAATGTGTCCTGAATGCACGGGGCGTGTGGTCGTGCATGTCAACATCTTTGGTGAATGATGCTTAAATTGCACGTTCTGATGTCAATATATATACCTATGAAGCATGGGTACCTGTACGTGTTACGGGTACGGTACGGGTACCGGTACGTGGTACGACAAAAATATAAAATAGCACGGTACAGGTACGTTTGGGTATGTGAAAAAAATTTAAAAACACATATAACAAGTTAATTTGCAGCAAGAATATATTCATTGAAATGTTATCAGTTATCACCATACATGCACAAGATGTTAAGATTGTTCACATAAATAAAGAAATTAGACTATTCTAAGGAATGATGAAAGTGATAATCATACTAAAAATATCCTATAGGAAAAGGAAAACACAGTAAAAGAAATCCATCTAAAAGAAGATATAGGATTAAAGTTCACCAAACACAAAAGAAATCCAATGATGATATAGTCATATAGAGCATACATAGTTCAACAAAACAAATAAAAATCATATAATGACTAAAGTTCTTGATTTTCAAGGACATTGTTTTCTTCATTGTTAAATAATATTGCTTCCATCTCTGGCTCATTAAGCGATAGGTTAGCAACTTCAAGAATACCAGCACCCTCCATAGAATCAAATGCATCTCCACTAATGTCCCAAAGTTTGGTGTCTCGTTTAGTATAAAGTGACGTCCTCCTTGAAAGAAGACGAATATTAGAATGCACAAAGACCAAATCTTCTTATCGTTGTGGTGTCATCTTATTTCTCCTCATGGAATGAATGAAAGAGTAAGTACTCCAATTCCTTTCACAACATCAAGATGAACACGGTTGACTAAGCAATTTTAGGGCTAATGATTGTATCATATGTGTTGAAACACCATGAGCTAACCGCCAAACTATTGGCTCCATTGCACCTCTATCAATCAGTGAATCTGCATCCCCAAAATGTTCTAGACAGCCAGAAAATTTAGCATACTCAGTATTAACTAGCCTCCTTTCATCTTGATTTGGAAAATACTTCTTAAATCACTTTATTCGCATAGTAGAAATTTCTTCATCCATGTGAGGAGGAATATGATTTGCTACAAGCCATTCCTTACTATAGTACCTATATAATAGATTAATAGGAAAAAAGTAATATATTATTGATAAGCAATATAATTAAAAAAACAAAATATCTTAAAAAAAATAGTACCTTGGATTCAATGCATGTGCAAGACAATGAAGGGGTGTGGTGTTTTTGTCCGCCTCTCAACTAAAATTTGATGTATCATATCATAGAAAATAGACTCCTCATTTTCCAACTTACCTTCATGCCTATAAATAACTGTCTTTACCTTTTCAGTCATTGTATCCCGCATTTCATAAACCAAATGAAGACATGGCTTGTCGGTGTCACAAAATCTCAACATATCATAAATGGGCAATGTGAACGAGAGTATGTAATCTATTTTGTCCCACCAAATATCACTTAATAATTTTTCCTTCACTGTTGCCGCTTTCCCAACATCATCTTCTCTGTAGGAAGACCACCTTTCACTTATGACCATTGCTTGAGGGCCACGACAAGAAATAAGTTAAATTTTTCATCATAACAACCGAGGAAGGAAAACGTGTGTCAACAACTGAAAGTAACTTTAATGGGACAAATTCATTGAAAATAGCTAGTCTCATTGAATGATTCATGATAAATTTTTTAACAAACATGACATCATCAATCACAAGTTTAATCCAAATGCATTCATCATAAACAAAACTAGCTATTCCTGTTTCTTTGGGAGCACAAATTTTTTTGAGTGCAAGATTTAGTGTATGCACAACACATGAAGTCCAAAATATTTTTTGGAAAATGCCTTCTATAATAGATAGATCCAGCAGCAACACAAGTAGCAGTGAAAATTTGGAGTTCCTAATTAACCAAAGTGATATCATACACCAAATGGGAATGATTTCTAGGTTTGTATGCCATTATTTACAATTTTAATGGATATTTCCAAAGAGACTACTTATGAGAGATATGAGGTAATAAGAAGCATGTATAATCAGAGAAGAACCTTGAAATTAAAATTGGGGTAAACCAGACCTCGTAGATTAGGGGTGAGAAGGCAATGAATGGCAGTGTAGCGCGACCGAGCTTGCAGCCTTGCAGTCGCGCAGCTAGAGCAGTCAGTGTAGCACCGACCGAGCTTCTGATATAGAGAACGACGGAGCCCTGGAGTTCCGTTGAGGTCGACAGGGCTCGCAGGAGTCGATGACGTCAAAATAGTGGAGACCTGGAGTCGTGGGTTTGTTGATAGGTTTCGCAGGAGGATGTCGCCGTCGAGGTCGCTCGCAGAAGGGATGTCGCCGTCGAGGACGCTCGCAGTAGATCTGCCGCCGTCGAGGTCGCTCGCGGGAGATCTGTCGTGGGTTTGTCGAAGAAGTTAGCCCTAACGTGAATAAGGATCCGCGCTATTAATAATATTGGGAAGTACCCGGCAGTATCAGCCCGTACAAAAAAACAAGAAACGTACAGTGTATTTTTTTTGCCGTACCGGGCCGTACCAGTACCCACAAACGTACAGTGTACGGGTACGGGACATTTTTTGGAGTACCCGTGCTTCGTAGATATATACATATTCTTTACTTGCAGGGAAGGAGCACCACCGCCTAGAGTGAGGGGTGAGGTCATTATAATTTGGTGAGCTAAAGATGACCGCTGTCTTGTTTGCCACATCCTTGTGGATTGTCCCCATGCAGGTGCTAGAGAGTCAAGCAGGAAGTAGTCAGCTGAAGCCCTTTGCGCTATGCCGGTCCTTGAAGGCCAAACGAAGTGTTTAGTTATTGTCATGTGTGACCGGCCTGTGTGTTGATTTATGTAACATACTTTTGTGAAGAGAATAGTTTGTAATGCCTTAAGACCAAACTTTTTGTGTATTTTGAATATCATTCTACTTGTTGGTTAATGAACATTTCTGGTGTTGGGTTCTAAGTAATTTTAATGCTTCCGCTAGAATGAAATTCTGAGTTAGGGTGCATTAAATATTTGGTTTCAATGTGTAACTTCACTGACTGTCCGTGGAATATGGCGTGTGGCCCCGACCAGTCCTTCTGTTATATTCTACGTGACAGATATGGGTGTTGCAATTTGGTATCAGCTTCTATTGTCAGTTTTCCTTCTTCAAATTCGTGGTCGAATTCTTTTAAGGGGTCGTGAGCACGTGTATGTGCGTTACCTTTATAACATGAAAGAACCTATGAATGTCCACTTAGGAATGATAATACACATGTTTGTGGAACCTGCGTGTTCCTATGATTGCTGTTTTGCAATATGTTTAGTCGCTTAATTGTGTGTTTCACGATTATAGGTGACTAGAAGCGGTGTGGGGCAGTCTCAGCCCCAGCGCTTTGTAGAGAGTAGTGTATCAGCTGAGGTGCCTACACCTGCTCCTTTTGTTGAAACAATAAGGTTGGTTGCTGAAGTCATGTTCGTGATGATCAATGCGCAACCAGAAGGGAAAGTACAACCTCCTACCCCTGAGGTTTCCCCAACGCAGGTTGGCGTAGTTGAGCCTGTGGCTATGCGACAGGTGTCCGATGAGCCTTTGGCATTGAGGCGAGTGATGGAAAAGCAACTGAAGCATTTTATAAGCTTCCATCCTCCAACGTTTGAGGGAACTGGATCCCCCACTCAGGCCGAAGATTGGCTCTCAAGAATAAAGAGAATATTGATGATAACGGATACAGAGGAGAGGCAGAAGGTGTCTGTGGCTACCTTTCTTTTGGAAGGAGAGGCAATACTCTGGTGGGATGAGTTGGAACTACATCAGTTTGCAGGAAGGCAACTGTTCGAGATCTCAATGGAGGAGTTCTCGAGGCTTTTTCTGACAAGGATATCTCCCATCTGCACAGAGAATTTCTATGGAGAATCAGTTCCAAAGGTTAACTTAGGGTGAGAGTTGTGTTGAACTTACATGAGTTTACAAGATTGGGGAGGTATGCGTGCTCTACGTTTGCTGACGAGGAGCACAAGACAAACAAATTCTATGGAGGTCTGCGTGACGATCTGTGGCTACTTATCTCAGATCTGATGATGCAAGGCTTTTTGACGTTGGTAAATACTATCTGATCCCTAGAGTAGTATCTAAAAAGAGTCCAAAGTAAGGACTTGAGCGTAAGAAGCCAGAGTTCAAAGCACCAAACTCTTCAAAGTCTGGGTATCGAAGGTAGAACAAGAAGTCCAAATTTTCTGGGCCAGCTTATACATCTGCTATTTTTGGGGCAACTATTGGGCGAGAAGGCTCAATTATTTGTTATACTTATTGCAAGCCAGGACATAGCCCGAGAATGTCGCAGTGGTCCTCCAAAGACGAAGAAAAATACAGGAACATCTTATGTCGAGAAGGGAAAAACAATGGAATCAATTGCATCCCATTATGCTCTACCCCAACCCAGAGTATACAATCTTGGACAGGACGATGCCATAAAGCTAAGCGATGTGGTGACAGGTACGGTTTAGTATACAACTTTTACTGCTTTATATACTTGTTATCTTGTGCATTGCTTAACTTGTTTGAATTAGGTTTTGTCCTAATTTTGGACTATCCGGTGAGAGCACTTTTCGATATAGGGGCTTCTCACTCCTTTTTTTGAGGACTTCGTGTTGCTTATCGGAGTGCCTTCTTTTGTGTCAAAGATAAATTGGATATATTGCTGCCTAACGGCTGTTTGATGCGCACAGATAAAGCTTGTTGTGTTCAGGTGCGGATAAGAAGTCGTGACTTTGGATTCTAAGCATCTGTGTTGCCGATATCTGAGTTCAATGTGATCTTTGACATGGACTGGCTCTCGGAGCAGCGTGTCTGTATTGATTGCAACTCAAAGGAAGTCACGCTGGGGCAGAACATCGAATGTGAGACTAAGTTCACTGGTATGCGAGACGATCGAGCAAGATACTGATGTCTGCTCTCCAGGTGTCAAGGCGGTTCGGAAGGGCACAATATTATTCTTCACGCTATTGGAGGTTATAGGCCCAAAGCCAGTTTGAGTGATGTTCCTATTGTGTCGGAGTTCGCAGATGTGTTTTCTAAAGATCTTCCTAGGATTACCCCTCAACGAAAGATCGATTTCACTATTGAGTTGGTGTCAGGTGCGAAGCCTATGTCACGCTCACCGTACCATGTAGCGCCAAAAGAGATGGCAGAACTGAAGGCTCAGTTACAAGATTTGTGAGGCTATATACGTACGAGTATGTCAACTTGGAGCGCGCCCGTTCTCTTTGTGAAGAAGAAGGACGGAAGCTTGCGTCTATGCATTGAATACTGTAACTACTTAACAAGATGACGAAAAAGAACAAGTATCTGATTCTGAGAATCGATGATTTATTTGATTAGCCGGTTTGATCAACTGTCAATTCGAAGTTGGATTTGAAGTCCGGCTATTATCAGTTGAGGATCATAGAAAGTGATATTCCCAAGACTGCGTTTGGTACACTCTATGTTCATTATGAGTTTACCGTGACATCATTTGGATTAACAAATGGCCATCGGTATTCATGTATCGGATGCATAGGACCTTTCAACAGTATTTGGACCGATTTGTGATCGTCTTTTTAGTTGACATATTGGTATACTCTCAGTCAGAGTAGCATCATGTAAATCATTTGAGGTTGGTTTTGCATACCCTTAGGAGGAATCGACTTTATGCCAAGTTCTCTAAGTGTGAGTTTTGGCTATTATCAGTGGCTTTTCTTGATCATGTGGTTAGTGGAGAGAGTATTGCCCTGAATCCGACAAAGATAGTTGTGATACGTGAGTGACCTGTGTTGATTATTCTGGCGAAAGTCAGGAGATTCCACTTTTTGCAGATAGTTCCACCTCTCACTACGTTGACAAGGAAGGATCAGAAGTTTGTTTGTACGCCGAAGTGTCACGAGCTTTTGAGGAGTTGAAGAGTCGTCTGATCACGACGCCTATTTTGTGTTCGCCATGTGGTGCAAAAGGTTATGAGATCTACAACGATGCCTCAGGGAGCGGCTTAGGCTTCGTTCTTCTGCAGTTTGAGAAGGTTATAACTTATGGCTCTGGCCAGCTATAATGTGCACGGGAGAAATTATGCAGTCCACGACTGGGAGTTGGCGGCTGTGATATTCGCCTGAAGCTGCGACGACATTACTTATATGGCGTGAAGATCGACTTCTTTACGGATCATAAAAGTCTAAAGTACCTGTTAAACCAAAAGGATTTGAATATGTGACAAAGGAGGTGGATGAAGTTCCTTGGGGATTATACTTTGAGTTACATTATACTCTCGAGAAGGAAAATATAGTCGCAGGGCTCCGACACAAGCCTTTTTACAGATGCATGATGAGCGTCTTATTTGAGACTTGAAGATCCCTTGTGTTAATAGGAGCTCTAGTGCAAATGCATGTTTAAACTAAATGAAGGTGCAATATGACCTCGCGAACAGGATTCGACAAGCGTTGGAGGTGGATGGCAGCATGAAACGCTATTTGGAAGATACTAGGGATGTGTCAAATGCCAGTTTACCTTTGAAGATGGTCTCTTATGGAAGAACAGTTGGTTGTGCGTCCTAAATGCGGGAAAATTATGAGAGGAATTGTTGTATGAGTGACATTTTACAAGTTACTCAATCCACTCGTGGAGCACAAAGATGTTCAAGGATATGAGAGCTGTTTTGATGGGAAGGAAAGAATGACACAACTCATTATGTGGCAAAGTGTCAAACTTGTGCCTTAGTGAAGGCTGAATGTCAAAAAAAAACCTGGTGGTTTCTTGAAGTCGTTTACGGATACTGGAGTGGAAGTTTGACGACATATCTATGAATTTCATGCACGGTTTGCCGAGATCGCAGAAAGAGAACAATGTCATCTGGGTGATCGTTGACCGATTGACAAAGGTGTCACACTTCATTCCGAATAGGGGAGATAATTCAATGGAAAAATTGGCGAAATGTTACGTTGACAATATTGTACGATTGCACGGTGTACCCCATAGCAGTGTGAATGACCGAGATGGACATTTCACTTCAAGTAATTGTAGGCTTATTCATCAACTGTTGGGTATCACAGAGCTGAAATTTTAGTACGACCTTTTATCCTCAAACAGATGGTCAGACCGAGTGGGTAAACAGATCGATGGAGGATATGCTTCACATGTACGCCTTGGATTTCGGGAAGAGGTGGGAGGATCATCTCTTTATGATCGAGTTCGCCTATAACAATAGCTACCAAACGAGTATTAAGATGACGCCCTTCGAGGCCTTATACGATAGAGAGTGTCGTACTCCATTGGCTTGGGTAAAATAGGTGAATCGAAGCTTTGTAAGCATAAGACGTCGAAGATGCGACTTCGACGATAGTTTGATTCGGGGCGTCTGTTGATGACTCAATAGACAAACAAAGTACTAACACTCAATTGAACGTGATTTTGCGGTGTGTGATAGGGTGTCAATCAAGTAGTCGTTCAGGGTGTATCGGGATTCGACGCTTTAAAAAGCCGAGTTCGAGTTACCTGGGCCATTTGAAATCGTTGAGTGGATTGGTGAAGCTGCCTATCGATTGATTTCTTTCAGCTCAAACTCAGTGTTTGCACGATGTGTTTCAAATATCAGTGCTGTAGAAGGCTGTGCAAGAGCCTGCACAAGTGGTTGTTACGGATCAAGTGATGGTCATAATGGGTTGACTACAAAAATCTAGCCCATTCGAATTGAAGATACGAAAATCAGGCAACTACGGAACATGGCGATTAGGATGGTCAAAGTCCACTGGGACAACTATGGCCTTAAGGAACTGTCATGGGAGCACGAGAAGACCATGAGAGAGGAGTTCCTCGAGCTGTTTTCGTTGAGATCTATATATTTTTTGTATATTTGTACTTCTATGTTGTTTTCTGTTGTCTAATTTCGGGACGAAATTTCATAAAGGATGAGAGATTTGTAACACCCCAGGTTTCCTGTAATGAAAACAATAAAGAATTGGTCTTTGGAGCTATCGCTGGCGTTATCTCGATATTACTAGACGATTGCGTACCATGTGGCAGACGTCCACATGTCAGCAACCGATGAAGCGGTCATTGAGCGATGCTGATTGGGTCAAGTGGCCACCGCTGGAGATATTGTGTCGTGATAGGTGGATGTCGCCCGACGATAGCATTAAATAAGTTTTGCGGCTGAAATCATGACCCTTCATTCCTTTTGATGAAATAATCTTGTGGCTGAGTTTAATCCCGTGTCCACTTACGCAGAGGGGTGGAGGAAAGAAACTTATTTCTCTTTCTCTCACTCTCTATCTTCAAACCTTGGAAGAAAAGAAGAAAGGAAGAAGAAGGCTGGAGGCATATCTTTGGATAGCTGCTGAAGGAGTTCCTACAATTGGATTTGCAAGCTAAGGCTAGATCCGCAAAGAGAAAGGCAAGATGATCTTTTTCATCCAGATAAAATCCTTGGTCATGACTCTTAAGCGATCTACAAGGGTAACGACATTTCTTCTTGGGAAAATGAAGTGCTTATCTGACATGTGCATGGAAACCCTCACCAATTGGTGAAGAATGAGAAGTTGTCAACTGGTTGATCGATGATATTCCCGGTAAGCCGAATTCGGAATCGAAGTACACAATATGCATGCTGTGTGAAACCCACCTGGACAGGTTGGTCTGGTTTGGTGATGATTGATTTGCATGTCAGATAAGACTCTGCGGATAAACGAGTAGTTTTAACGAGTATTGGGGTGTGCAGCTTGCTGCTAGTACTCGAGGCGTGCTCCAGGAAAACACCCAGATTTGGGGCAGTATTGTGTTCTGTCAGATATCGCCCGACGGTAGTGTTACCGCTGACGGTAACTTCCAGATAGCTATGTTTGTGAGGCCTGTCTCTTTGAGACTAGGGGCCAATGTGTTGAGCTGTGAGCTAAGAGTGCTTAGCTGTGGTGGTCGTGTGTGTCAGTCTTGGAACATAATGTGATCATGTATGTATGAACGGGCAAGGGTAGATTGACCCGTGTCGTGGCTTGTGAGCCTGACGGTTTGAGCAACTGGCTGTGGCTAACTTGTACCCACCCTATGACGATCGACTTGGAGTGAGTCACTGACTTGTATCTCAAGGTAATAGAGCGCCTTTGACTTTGTCCTAGCATATGGGAGAGTGTCTTAGGCTACAGGCTGGAAAGACTAGAAATGCTCAGTGTTAAACCATCAGTTTGAGACTGAGGATGGTGGTGAGTCTGAGATTCCAGAACACCGAAAATGTTCCCTGAGTGCACGAGACATGTGACTGTGCTTGCCAACGTCTGTGGTGAATGGTTTTTAAATTGCACGTTCTTATGCCATTATATATACATATTGTTTACCTACAGGGGGGCACTACCACCCCGTGTGAGGGGTGAAATCATTATAATTTGGTTAGATAAAGCTGGTCGTTGTCTTGTTTGTCACATCATTGTGGATTGTCCTCATGCAGGTGCTAGGGAGTCAAGCGGGAAGTAGTGGGGTGAAGCCCTTTGCGCTATGCCGACCCTTGAAGGCCAAACAAAGTGTTTACTTATTGTCATTTGTGGCCGGTCTGTGTACCGATGTATGTAATATATTTTTCTGAATAGAACAGTTTGTAAGTCCTTAATGCCAAACTCTTGTGTATTTTGAATATCATTCCTATTTGTTGGTTAGTGGACATTCCTGGTGTTGAGTTCTAAGTAATTTTAATGCTACTGCTAGAATGAAACTCTGAGATAAAGTGCGTTAATGATCTGGTTTCTATGCGTAACTCCACCGACTGCCCGTGAAATATGGCGTGGGGCCCCGACCAGATATTTTGTTATATTCTACGTGACGGAAGAGGGTGTTACAACATGGTAGGTGTCGTGTGGCCTGCGCGGGGGCGGCTTGCGCCCCCGCCTGTCATGCGGAGGAACCACGTATGCGCAGCCTTCGACCGTGACGAGGTCACGTGCCTGCGTGGCAAATGTCGCACGTTCTCCGGCCGTGCGGAGATGATTGTGCATGTGCAGCCTCCCTCCATACGGAGGCCACGTGCTTGTTGGGCAGGTGCCGCGCGTACGACATAGTATCCGGCTGTGCGGAGGCCGTGCACTTGCGAGGATTGTGCTGACTTCGACCTTTCGGAGGCCGCTTGGCCTGTGCGGCCTAATCGCCTTCACCCGTGCGGACACCGCGCGCAGATGCGACTTCCGATCGTGGGCCGGCCGCCCACGAGGCGGCCGGCTATGAGGTGTCCGACTGCGTGGAGGCCGACTGCATGGCGGCCGACAGCGGGGTGTCTGCTTCCCCCGACTAAGTGCAGTTAATCTGCACACCCATAATGGGTAGTGGTTACCCGCACCTAGGGCTGAACATATTATTCGAAACTCGATAGTCGCTCGAAAATCGTTCGAAAATTGAGCCGATCGTAATCGGTTAAAATTGATTCGACTCAATTTGAGTCGATCAATTTGACTCGAATCTGATTCCGAGTCGATTTCGAGCAAGCCATGAATCGCTCGAAATAAGATTTGAATCAACTCGAATTAATTAAAAAAAATTAAGTATTTATAAATATATTTTTATATTAAGATTAAAAATAACAAAATGTAAACCTAAATAAAAAAATAAATGCTTTAAGTGTTTTTTTGCTAAATTAATAGGTTGCCCAATTTAATTTTGAGCAAATTAGGAATAAAACGAAAAATTTTCTCAATTTCGAGCCAACTTTATTCATTTTCAGGCCGACCCCGATTCGATTTTCGCGCCTACCCGATTCGATTTCGCGCGGCTCGATTCGATTTCGAGCCGACTCGGAATCGAGTCATTTCGAGTCGAGCTGACTCGACTCGAAATCAATTTCGATTTTGAGTCGATTTCGATCCGAGTTCGAGTCGAAAATTTCGATTTCGAGTCGAGCCAAAATCGCTCGAACTCGATTCGATATCAGCCCTACCCGCACCCCCATGTTTGATGGAAGAGTGGTTTGCGTGCTTGCGCACACATACATTCTGGCATTTGTTTGGAAGATGATGTGGACTCGAGATTGTGCGAGAACGGACCCTTTGGAATTGTCCCGGCGAGCCGCACGAGTCCGCGGTAAAAATAATCTCCGGCTCGACTGGACTGTTTTTTGGGGACCGCATCACATGATAAGTGTAAGTATTAATATGTGGGCTATAATCATAAGTGCTGTCTCGATCCAATCCAAATCTGGCCTCAAAGATCTTGATATTTGGCTGCTCTTGATTCATATTTGTTGGCCCCAAGCATATTGAGTAGTGTAATTAACGTTTCTCCAGGATGCTAACTTATGCTAAACTCTTTACTTTTTTTTAAAAAAAATCCCAACTGTCTAATTTCTTGCTACTTTTAAATTGTTTTGCAGATTTTACAAGTTAATTTTTTTCGTGCAGGAGGATTGTTGGTGTGGCTCATGTTGAGGACTTCGAATCATAACTGATGCTAGTTTAAGAGCTCAGTGTGAGCACCGAGCTCTAGAATTTGCTAAATGCTTATGAAGGAAAGGCGACATTTTGATTCAATTCAACAAATCGTGTCTTCTTTGCAGAATATCCCTTCCTAATAGCCTCACGGGGCTTTTAGATTACACCTGTAGAAGAACTCCCGCAAATCTTCCACAACATAATAAATTTCAGGGCCTGAAAGTAATATTTGTATGTCTTTTGAGAATGTATTATTATGGAGAATTGCAAGACCCCATGGTCTTTTATGAAATTTCCGATAACTATTGTTTGTGAACAGGGCTTTGTATTTTTTGAGCTGTTGAGCTTGCGGATCCATTTGCAATTATGTTGGAAATATTAGGGGAATCGTAGTACTTTTTTGTATTTTCAAATACTTTACATGGTACCTAAAAAGCATTTTGTTAGGTTGTGTGGCATGAGTTCCATGATGCTGGGAAATGATTGCGAGAAGTAAAGATCGTGAATGAGTGAAGAATCACGCATAAGAAACAACTTTTGTAGTGCGAAGGAAAGGTAGATTGTAATTGGTCGGGGTATGACTTTAAAAACAGGGAACATGGTTTATAAAGCTTTGTTGGACTTGCTGCTCAAAAGGCCCCAAAATGCTTTTCTTGAAAAGCACTTCATTCAAACAACCTTTAAAAGCGGTGGCGATGGAAATAATAGGCATTCCAATTGTCACCATTCCCCCAAACAGAGCTTAGAAGATTGCACAAATCTTGATCAAGATGTTTATAGCACTGATTAATACAAATCAAATCAACTATAAGCTAAAAAAACATTTAACTAATCACAGTAGAATTACTCTTCCCAAAAGTGTCATACTTGTGGTTAACTTATACATACATACATACGAGTGAGTGCACAGAGACTCCTGTGTGACGAACAATCGGCGGGCGGCAACATTCGGCGGGCAACAAAAATTTTGTTGATGACAATTTTGGAGGACGATATCATTCGGCGGACGGTACAAGTTGCATTACTCGGCGGCAACATCATTTGACTGGCATCATCATTCACTGGGGGCAACATTTAGATGGGGACAACATTCGAGAGACGACATCAATCGACAGACGACATCATTCGGCGGGCGACATCATTCGGCAAACGACATCATTCAGTGAGCTACGCCCACGCGAAGCCCCGATTCCAGCTGGCTTCACCCGCACCCCATACACTATCACTCATATGTTTATAATAATTTATATTTTTATTTCTCTGTATATATTATAAATGCTTATATATATATTTTTAAAATTTATTAATGTTGTAAATGTTTGTATAATATAAATTATATTATACACGCACTATCACTCATATGTCTACTCAAATGCATGAGAAATCTAGGACGAAACAACGGAAAATCAGTCAAGGTATAGTTTGTGTCAAGGAGACATTGACGCAACGTCGATTAGAAGTCGATGTATCTTCGACTAGATGTCGACCCATCTTCTAAATTAATGTCGATGTCTCTCCAAAGTAGTAGTCGACACATACATCAATAAGTTATCGACATAACGCGTGATTCAGTCAATTCGACAGATTCTCATTTTACATGAGAATTCGACGTTTCTTCCACTAGGACTCAAAGTTGTGCCGACATCTATCCAAAAAGGAAATTTCGAAGGCTCTCTTTCATAATTGTTTGAAGACTATAACTATGAAAGTTATTTGAATATTAGAGAGTTGATACGAGAATTTTTTTTTCAAATGGAATTTCTAAAGAATTTATGCAAGAATTTGAAGAGATTGCGAGATTTTTGAAGACAAGTATAGAAAGATATTATATCATTATTTCTAAAGACAATCTCCTAGAAGAAGGAATTCAGAGTTATTCATAGATTGATATACTCAGATTTCAAGAAGAAGAAATCAACTAAGTGAATACAAATAGAGGTACTCGGATTTTTTTGACCACTTCTTCCTCTCCTTGTCTTTGCAATAGCCAATCTGAAAACAATCTGAGAACAGTAGATCAAAGAGTTTAATAATCCTTTCTTCTTCTCACAATGGATTAATGAAATAAAAAAGATCCGTCTCTATAGTATTAATGAAATCCTCAGACTGCTGAAAGAGAATTCAATTCAGAAGACTTTCTTCTTCTCATTCATTTCATTCTCTCGCTCATTTTCTGTCACTGTAAAAGAGTTTTTAGAATCCTTCTTTAGAGGATTCAATCTTGTTTAAGATCTCATTATCAAAAGATCTAGATGTCTGGTTCAAGATCTCCTTATCAAAAGATCTAGTTGTATTGTTTTTGAGGGTCTTCTTATCAAAAGACTCAGTCATTCGTTCTATGAGTCTCCTTTCAAAAGACGCATCTCTTGTTCTGAGAGTCGCCTTTTCAAAAGACTCAGACACTGTGATAGTGGATTCCTACCAAAGTGATAGAACAGTGGACGTACCCATTTTTTTAGGAATCACTATATTTTTTTTGTGTTTTTTGTGATGTGTTTATTTTATATATTATTTCTCTTTTTACTGTCTACTTTTCTTTCTTCCTGCTGATTTACTTAATTGTGGCTATGTGATTATGAATGTTAATTTGAGAATATTTTGCCTGTATTTTATAGTTTGATAACTTATTTAATCTTATTCGCCTCCTTCTTTAAGAATACTAAGAGGTATAATTATTCCCCCTTTCGATTTAGATAAGGTTGTCAAGACCAAGTTAATCAGAATAGGGTGATGCTTTGATCATAAAGATCTCATAAGTTATAAAATAACAACTATTATTATATAATTTTTTTTTTCCAAAAATGATTTTAAATAATTTCAAGCGATTTGCAACCACAAGACCTCCCATATATAATTTGGAATAATTTACACTCTAAAAAGCCAACATTAAGCTTTACATGAACTATATTATTGAAGCTATTTTGATTCTATTTTTATAGGGTTACCAATGTCATGCAAAAAAAGATCTAGGAGCAACATAAAAAACAAGTTCCCAGATCAGAATGGACTGAAGATGAAATAAGTCTAAGGACTATGATACCAAGTCAATGAACAACTTGGTGTTGATAATGTCTGATTATATTTCTATAAATTTGTTAACTGCAAATCATCTAAGGAATCAAGAATAGTTAATGACAACTCTAATGAAAGAAAGGATAGAACGTCCCTTCTCATATCACAGTATAAGAACTTTCAAAAAAGAACAAAGGATCCATTGCAAAAATGTTTGAATTTTAACATAATAGTTAATGAGATCAAGAGATGGACTTGAAGATCTCACTAACAAAGATTAATGATAAGCTCCTCATATGCTTCCCAAGCAAATGAGACTCAAGGATTCGGGCGATTAGAGAGTTCAGATGCCATATGGAGATCACCACAAATGCCATATTAGGAAAATCGAAGTCCTATGAGCTCCTCCTAAAGAGTAAGACTGAATCAAATGCAAAAGAGAAGGGTTCTGCTCCCAGAGAATGTGTAACACCCACCCATTTCGAAGATTATTCCAGCGTGTCCGTCGGCACCCCACTCCATATTAGCCAAACCAGCTAAAGTCTTACAAAATGAAATAATCAACATGACGATACATAAAGAGTAAGGCCAACAGAAGTAAATTTTAAATTAATAACAGGAATGTCCTAATACTATGAATAAAAACCCATACACAAATATTTGGCCTTAAAACCTTACAACCGTTTCTCAAAAATGTTTAGACACGTAGGTCGACAATACATGAAGGTAATCAACACACCACTTAGGCCTTCGAGGGCAGCACAACAAAAGGGCTTCAACTAGCTATTTTCCGCTCATCTTGCTAGTACCTGCATAAGTATATTCCACCAAACGTGGCAAAATAACACCAGATCAGTTTTAGTAGACCACAATTGTAATGATCCCACCCCAATTCTGGGCGGTGGCACTCCTTGACTACAAGAAAGCAGTATAACATCATATAATTTCATAATCACCAAAAACGATGACACACACGACCATACATTTAGTTCTCTCATGACACAATTTTGGTGTACTCTATAGTCCCACCTCTGTTTGAAGTAGCATTCACTTAGACGGTTTCATTTGAGCGCTTCTGATCACAAGCTATTACGCTTCCCGGACTTCCCCAAGATTAGTGTACAATGAGCTACCTCTTCACCGACTCACATAGATGGTTTCAGATCAGTTTTTGCCTGGCTCAAATCATTTGAACAACCAGTACAATGCAGGTCCGCCTCACCTCGCCCCATCCATGACATATTGAACCACATTATCTCTTACGGTCGACATGCAAGGCCACCAAACTAGGCACAACATGCCCTTCATCTTTTAACCCTACACACCTAGTCCCCAAGACATAGGATTTATGTCCACAACCATTGCTTACTGGGAGCTATCACTGACAATACCCATTATCATTAGGCAATATCAACAGAATAGGAATATTGTCACAATTTCAAGTATGTCCAAGAGTTGGCCTCCAGTACTCCCTGTAGTTATCTTGTAGCAGAAGAAACCTGAAACAACATACTATTTCTCCAGTCTCTCCGACACGCAAAATTAAACATCACCAATTCGAAACAACTTGTTGTGATCGGTTTAAACAGCATGCCTATGTGTACATCGATCTGGACTCTATAGGAAAGTTTTACCAGGATACTCTATATTGACCCATTGGAAGTCTCACCTTCCACTAATTAGTGGAAACTCCATGCAATTATACAAAATTAGAGAACTAGCATGTCCTAAATTTAAGAAGGAGAATCTATACCCTTGATGACCGCTTCAGCGTCATGGACTCACAATTGATCCGAATGGAAACACACGCAATGCTTTCTTCTCCCAGTTCTACCTTCAGCTTTCAAATACAAGCTTGAAAGCTCCTTCAATGGCTGGAATTCCTCTTCTCTTCTCCTCTCACTTTTTCCTTTCTCTTCTTGTTACTTAGAGAGCCGAGAGAGAGTATGAAAAAGTGAATGAGAGGCTATTCCCCCTCATCTAGGTTTACACACACGGGATGATCCCCCTTTGGATCCAATTTCCATATAATGGATAGCCTTGATTTAATATAAGTTCTATCTCAAGCTTTGTCGCTGACATATCGATGTATCGTTGGCGCTATCTCAGAGGGTGGCCGCTCAACTAAGTCAGCACACCTTATCAGTCGTAGCACGAAAACGAGACGTGGCAGATTGACATATGACACACTATGGCTAACGTACCTAGCTATTTGTCAGACAATATTTCAACAAACAAAAATCTGTTACTTTGCAATTGTAGGTGAACCTGAAGTGTTAACAATCTCTTCCCTTAAATAAAGTTCGTCCCGAACTTTATAAATTAAGAAAGCAATATATATGTGCAAAATTTAAATTGCACCTTAGTAAAACAGCTTGGAACTCTTCAAACATAGTTTTCTCGCACTCCCATAAAAGTTCCTTACGACTGTAATTTTCAGTGGACTTATACCATTCAGATCAATTTATTTTGTAATTACTTGACCTCGGTGTGCTAGATACGAATGGGCCTAACCTTCGTCTTTAACCCAACATTGACTGATACTCTATTAGCCACAATAACTTGAGTAGGCTCTTGCACATGCTTTCTCAACACTGATATATAAAATAATCGTGCAAATCTCTTAACTCTATCAAAAGAGCAAGCCTATAGGCAGCTTCAGCGATACGTTCCACTATCTAAAATTGTCCAAGGTACCTTAAACTTAACTTTCTCAAGCATTGAATCCTTGACAAACTTTTAAATAGTTTTAAGTTTTAGATAAACCCAGTCTCCACACCGTTCAGTCAACGTTTGGTATTTGGGTGCATTTTTTCCTACTAACGCTGGCAATCAATTAATTGCACCCAGATTGTTTGAATCGTCGAATTTGCCTCTTTGATATCCTTTCTCTTAACAACTTTGACCTGTTTCTGGACCAATCTAAGCTATGACACTTCCCACATAATGAGCCTCAAAGGCGCCATTGAATACTTGCTTGGTAGCGGTTTTTCTAGGCAAACTCGATCATATAGAGATGGTCCTTCCACCTCTTTCCGAAATGTCCAGATCACATACAGAGCATATCCTC
This sequence comes from Platanthera guangdongensis, assembly GCA_039583875.1. Lineage (NCBI taxonomy): Eukaryota > Viridiplantae > Streptophyta > Magnoliopsida > Asparagales > Orchidaceae > Platanthera > Platanthera guangdongensis. The sequence goes on from CM077152.1 coordinate 150,258,497, forward strand.
TTATCTCTTGGTCCTTTCCTCTCCCTCCACATTTTGAGATGAAAGGTCATGCTAAACTTCAGCTTGGTACCCAATAATTGTTTGATTAGCCTACAATCATTTGAAGTAAAATGGACATCCATCCCGATCACATACGATACTACGGGGCACATCGTGCAATTGTACTATGTTATCAACATAAGTTTTACTAACTTTTTGACTGAATCGTCTCTCTGGTTTGCAATGAAGTGCGACACTTTCATCAAACAATCTACGATTACCCAAATGGAATCGTTCTCCTATTGAGATCTCGGCAAGCTATTCACGAAATCCATAAAAATATCGTCAAAATTTTATTTTGGAAGTAACGACTTCAGGAATCCACCAAGTTTCTGACATTCTGCCTTCACTAGTGCGCACGTATGATACTTTGCTACATAAAGAGCTATACCCTTCTTTAAACCCAACCACCAATATAATTTTTTCATGTCCTTGAACATCTTTGTGCTCTTCGGGTTGATAAAATACTTTGTGAAATATGCATCGTAAATCAATTTCTCCCGCAATTTGCCAATATTTAGGATGCACAAAGACTATCTTTCCACAAAAGATCGTCTGCAAAGGAAAAATCGACATTAGACCCATTCACAGTTTCTGCCACATAGCGCTTCATGATTTCATCCAGCTCCATTGCCCATCAAACTCTCTCTATTTAGTTGTTCTTAGATATACTTCTAATATTACTTGTAAAAGGATGGTTTGGAGCATGACTTTATTGATGATTATCATGCATTTTTAAATTATTTTTGTTTTATTTATTTTATTATTTGGTGAAATCACTTTAAAAGTCTTGTAAACTTTGTGAAGCTAAATAGGAGAGATTGTTGGGAAAAACTTATAATTTAACTTAAGAAATTGTTTATAAGTAATTTTATATCCTAGGATAATTATCCATTTTATATATAGATGTTAATTTGGTCATATATGTCCTAGGAAGTCAGTCAAGTCATGGTCATGAGAAAGATAAAATGAAAAATATGAAGAAAATCATCTAAGGCAAAATTGCGTTGAGTAGACTTCGACATAATATCGATTAGAAGTCGATATATCTTCAACTAACAGTTGACACATTCTCTAAAGTGAAGTTGTTGCCTCTCTAGAGTAGAAGTTGATGCATATGTTGACAAGTTATCAATCAGATGTTAAATATTCAGTGAAGTCGGCAGATTCTTATTCTGAAGCAGATTTCAACGTACCTTACGCTAGAACTCGAAAAAGCATTGATATACATCTAGAATGGAAATTTCATAGGATTTAATTCAAAATTATTTGAAGACTATAACTATGAAAGTTATTTAAAATTAAAGAGATGATTGAAGGAAAAAAGATTCTTTGTAAAATTTTCAAAGAATTTAAGCAAGAATTTTGAAGTTGTCAATGATATTTCTAAAGACAAAATATAGAAAAATATTATCTCATTCCTTATGAAGACAACCACCTAATGAAAATAATCTGAAATTCACTAGGGAATGATATACACAGATTTGAAGTAGAGTAAATAAACAAATATACAATAGAATAGAAAAATTAAAAGGGACAAATGTCTAAGCTGGGGCTTCTTCTTCCTCTTCTTCTCTCTACAACAGATACTCTGAGAAGAGTCTGAAAAATAGTATATCAAGAGCTTGACAATCCTTTTCATCGCCTCTAAAAATGATTAATCATATACAAGATTTAGTCCACTAGACTGCCAAAAATCCTCAGAGAAAATTGCTGAAAGAGGATTCAATACACAAGACTTGCTTCTTATTTTTCTTTTCTTCTCTTACTATCTTATTTATCATCATTGAGTAAAACATTTTTAAAATCCCTCTTCACAGAATTTAGTTTTGTTCAAGATCTCCTTATCCAAAGATCTGGTTGTCTGGTTCAAGATCTTCTTATTAGAAGATCTAGTGTATTAGTTCTAAGACTCGTTGTTAACCCCGAAATCGGCAATCCTTCTCAAGGGAGCCAGCTCGCTCATCGCGGCTGCCCCGGTACCTCCTGGAGGCCGTGGTGCCCTAGGTTGGGGCGGACAGAATTCTCTGTCCGCTGAGGCCGCGCGGCCTGTGCGTCTCAGCGGTCTGATCCCCCAGGCCACGCACCTTTCCTTGGTCGGCATGGTCCTGCGGACTGCTTCCGCATCCGCCTCTGCACGCCGCCCCATTTTTAGCTTAACCACAAAGTTGTTTCCGCAGTCTCTCTCTGCCGGACTCAACTCCCTGTCCGCTCAGGCCGACAGCAACCCGCAACTTAGCTCGTAATTGACGGGAGACATCCAATATTGGCGGACTCAGAAGTATATCCGCCCCAGGTCGGCAACAGGTCGCATATCCTTTCACCCAGCAACATGTGCAGCCGACTCCTCCAGCCCGCCTATAGAGCGCGGACTCCAACTCCGACTACCCGCCAAGACCAGCAGCATCCAAGTTACTCGCGAGCTGGGCGGACTCGAAGTGTGATCTAAACTTCCAGTACGCCTTCATTAGTGAACCCCAACAGCCTCAACAGCTAGGCTCTCCATCTCCAAAGCAAGCAGACTCGACCTTGCAGCAGCTGCGGACTTGACGGACTTGGCGGACTCTCTATTCAGTCCACCCTTTCCATAGCCAGCACCAGCTTCTCGGCAGTAGCGGGGTCAACTCCTCCTCAGTCCGCGGGCCTGTCGCAGGCTCCGCCAGTAGTATCAGCTTTTCTCTCAGTCCGCAGCCTCCTTGCGGACTCAGTCAGTGGTGGCGGACTCCTTCCAGTCCGCCACTCAGCAAATCCTCCAGAGCAGTTCCAGTGTGCATAACCTAGTGCGGACTCGCCAGACTCCGCGGGCATTCTACTGCCCACACCCCTCGCAGCTCTCAGTTCAGCGGTGGTATACTCCTCAGATTCTCCCGCAGTCCGCCACCCATGCAGCAGGCGGACAGTCCCAGATCAGCAGTGACGGATTCCGCGGACCAGCATCGCAGTCCGCCACTGAGTCGCCCATTCTGCCGTTAGCAGCACCGACTTCAGTCCCCAGGCCCAGTCCGCGCGGCCTATTACGGACTCGGCGGACTCCGTTTCCATCTCGCACAAGTTAGCGCCTCACCGGGGGTAATGTCACCGCAGGCCGTTACCTCCTCGGGCCTATAAATAGCCCCCATTCCTCTCATTTGGAGAGGTCTCTACGCTGGGAGGATCGCTCTCGCGCCCGAAGTCAGCCATCCACCCCTCCTACGGACTCTGTTTCTCAGTTCGAACCCCCTTCTATGCCTTTAGTCGCGCGGCCTGCAGCCTGTGGTTCTCCAGTCCACGGGGTCTACTTCCTTTGCTTAACCGCACGGCCTGCCAGCTTCGCATTTCAGTCCACGCGGCCTCCTCTGACATTCCCCATCCTTAGCCGCCAGCTTCCTTTTGTACCCCTTTATTGCTTTCTTGTAAAGGTATATAGCAAGTTGTAACAACTCTCTATTAATAAAAGGAAAGCCCGTCGCAAGAGTGGCATTTAGGCCGCGGCCAGCGAAGTCTGATGTTGCCGCTACTAGCGGCCCCCTCTCTTTCCCTTCTTCCTAGCTCAGCTCAGCTCTTCTCGGCAACCAACCTGCAAGCGCAACCGTCATATTAACCGTCTGCTCGACAGCTCCTGATCAACCTCCTCCTCTCTTGATCAACCTTCCCTGTTGATCAAGCTTCTCCTCTGCTCTCAGCACCCTCTCCTCTATCCCCACAACCTCCTTGACAAGCTGCTTTCTCCACTCTCGAGCACTCAGAAGCTTCCCTCTTCACCTCTATCACCGCAACCTTCATTCTCTTCCTCTCCTAGCTTGTGAGATCGAACACCCCCTCCGTGTTAGCTGCCCCGATGCCGTTTTCGCGCATCAACAGTTAACACGCGGCCTTCAGATCCGATCAGACGGTGAACAGCAAAAGTTAACCATGTCAAATCATCACCCAGCTGAGAACCTTGCTCCAAGTCCTAGTGAAGATGCTCTCTGGGAAGCCTTCGAGCAGTCACGCCGTGAGAATGCTCAGCAGTTCCAAGTGATCAACCAAATGTTTGCTGTAATCACGTAGCGACTAGACTCTCAACCAGCAGCTGCTCCAGCAGCCCCAGCTGGTCCGATCACTCCATCATCCACTTTGGAGCATCAGCAAGCTTGTCCTCTAACTTGCCCGCCAGTCTATCCTCCTTATACAGTAACCTTCCCGCAAGGTCCTGCAGTTCCTCTATGACCTCAAGATGAAAAATTTGCTGCTCGCCAAAACTTCTTCCGGGAAGTAGCTCGTGGAACCCCTGCTAGATTTCTCAACTTTTAGGGAAGTCATCTTTACCCTCCAGTACCTGCCTCTGCTCCTCCTGCAACAACTTTTCCTTTTTATCCTCCTGCTTCTTTTGCAGCTGTAGCTTATGCTCCCTTCTTTCCTTATGCTGTAGGAGAACAAGAAGAACCTTCACCATTCACAGAGAATATTCGCCATGAGCCAACTCCACCAAACTTCAGAGAACCTCGACTGCCAATCTACACTGGAGAGACTGATCCAGTAAAGCACCTTCAAGCCTTCGAATCGGCTGTTGCTCTCAAGACTCTGTCAGATGCAACTAAATGCAAGCTCCTGGTAACAACCTTTGTTGGGCAAGTGAGGGACTGGTTCTATGGCCTCCATCCTCACTCCATCACTTCCTTTGCTGATCTGCGAAGGGAGTTTCTTCTCAGATTCTCTACCTTAACCAAGAGAAATTGCGGTCCTGAAGCCCTCTTTGAGATCAAGCAGCGAGAGAATGAAACTTGGTCTCAATTCATTGATCGATTCTAGAAAGAGATCTTAGACATTGAGATTGTTGATCAAGAAATGTACCGAGTGGCTCTTATTCACGTCTTCATGAAGGGCCGCTCAAGTTTGAAGCCAATGTCCGAGCGCCAAAAACATACCAAGAGTTTATTGCTCTAGCCAAACTCATACATTCGAGGAGAAAAGAGCAATCCAGGCTTCGTCTCCCGTCTTTTATCAGAGAAAGATCCTCCTGTTCACAAGAAACCTCCGAGATCTCCTTGGAAAGACTTTTCATCCCACTCAAGAAAGACAAAACGATTCCATCATCACCATCAACACCTCTTCCCGGGCCAGGATTGAGTCCAAGAACGACTGCCACTGCTACCAGCTCCATCTCCACAAACAGCCTCAGTTGATCAACAATAAGACAATGACTTGCATGAGCATGAATTAGATGGAGCCATACAAGAAACTTATGGCCATGAGCCTCTTGCTTCTTGTCAATAAAAGAAGCTGGATCAAAAAGAAAGCATGCAAATTTAACTATCTCTATGGAGGATGCTCTTCATATCATAAAAAAGGGGACAGGTTTTGAATGGCCTCTCCCTATACGACCTGGTCGAAGATGTCATAAGGATTTATTTTGCCAATACCACATGTGTGGGGGTCATGACAAAGAAAAATGTCGGGCTCTCCATAGGCTCGTGGAGAAATTACTAAATAAGGGCAAGTTGCATAAATACATTGCTCAAAAGCAACCTTGAAAAAGCCTCTGACAGCTTCGAGTCGTTACTCAGTGTTACTATGTCTTCCAAAACATATTAGTGGTAAAGCTTTTCTTACCCTTACTCTTTTCAGACACTTTCATATCAAACCCACTTTTAGTCGTAGCCTGTGTTCTCTCTTTACGGCAATCAAACCCACTTCTTAGTGGTCGCCTGTGTTCTCTTTTTACGGCAATCAAACCCACTTCTTAGTGGTCGCCTGTGTTCTTTTTTTACGGCAATAAAACCCACTTTTTAGTGGTAGCCTGTGTTCTCTCTCTTTACGGCAATCAAGCCCACTTCTTAGTGGTCGCCTGAGTTCTCTCTTTACGGCAATCAAACCCACTTCTTGGTGGTAGCCAGTGCTCTCTCTTTACGACAATCAAACCCACTTCTTAGTGGTCGCCTGAGTTCTCTCTTTACGACAATCAAACTCACTTCTTAGTGGTCGCATGTGTTCTCTTTTTACGGCAATCAAACCCACTTTTTAGTGGTAGCCTGTGTTCTCTCTTTATGACAATCAAACCCACTTCTTAGTGGTCGCCTGAGTTCTCTATTTACGACAATCAAACCCACTTCTTAGTGGTCGCCTGAAAGCTTTTTGAGCCGATCGCTTCCTTCTCAGGATTTCTTGTGCCTTTTTGTGTGTGCCGTTCTAAAGGATGCGCGCCAGCCCACTTTGAGTAGGACTATACTCGGGATGACCTTGCTCAGGCAAGCGATGCATAAGGCCCAAAGGTGATCTCCTGTGGCAGCATCCAGTATTTCTTGGTCACCTCCGAGTATAGAACTCTTTTTTGTCAACTCCCTCTTTCACAGGTGAACAGGTTAATCCGACCTACCAAAAGGATTTCAGCATTCATTTTGCTTATGCCCATCCAGCCAAATCAACAGTTAACGCTCGATTTATTGATCTGGGCTTCATGATAAAGAGTTCATCAGGCATTTTCCTTGCCATTTGGTCATATCGACCTTATCTCATCAACAGTTAACACTTGCAAGCCTTCTCTTCACAGGTACTTGCAAGTTATTTTCATATCTTGTTTTCTTCTAACTCTTCTCCTTGCAGAGATTAGCAAACACTTGCAAGCCTTCTCTCAGGTACTTGCAAGCTCCTTTTATATATATATGTCTGTTGTTAACTCTTTTTTTGCAGAGACTAGCAGACACTTGCAAGCCTTCTCTTCACAGGTACTTGCAAGTTATTTTCATATCTTGTTTGCTCCTAACTCTTTTCTTGCAAAGAGCAGCAAACACTTGCAAGCCTTCTCTTCACAGGTACTTGCAAGCCATTTATATATATATGTCTGCTTCTAACTCTTCTCTTTGTAGAGATCAACAGACACCTGCAAGCCTCATCCAGGTACTTGCAGTTTAATTCATTTTCTATTTCTGTTGCTCACTCTTTTCTTAGCAGTGGTTAGAATACATCTGCAAGTCATATCCAGGTACTTGCAGCTTATTTTTGTATACAATACCTGCTCCTAACTCTTTTCTCGCAGAGATCAGCAGACCCTTGCCAGTTTCTTCACAGGTGCTTGCAAGTTACTCGAATATATCATGTTCTGTTCCTAACTCTCATTTTGCAGAGATCATCCGACCCTTGCATGTTCCTTTCAGGTACTTGCAAGTTACTTTCATATACTGCGTATACCTTTAACTCTACTTTTGCAGAAACAAGCAAACACTTGCAAGTCCCTTCCAGGTACTTGCAACTCATTTTTCCTTCTTGTATACCATTCATCCTTCCTTTTTTGCAGAGGATAACAGGTACTTGCAAGCCTCCATCAGGTACTAGCAAGTTATTATGCTTCTGTATTTTCCTCTCACTTTCATTTTCCAGAGCTTAGCGGAAGACACATCTTCTTCATTTTGCAAAACCAAACTCAGGTACATAGTCGATGTACCACCCATACATGCATACCCTAACTTTCCTCTTGCAGGAAAATAGACAAGCAGCACCAGACTGCTAAGGAGAGGCTTCAGGTTTTATCTCTCCTTGCCCCCTTCTCTTTCCATTGGGGTGGATCACGATTTTCACGGGTATCCAAATTTTTCGAAGTTCTATTCGGAACTTAAAAAAGTGCGGTGATTATTTTAACCCCGAAATCGACGATCCTTCCCAAGGGAGCCAGCTCGCTCATCGCGGCCTGCCCCGGTTCCTGCTGGAGGCCATGGTGCCCTAGGTTGGGCGGATAGAATTCTCTGTCCGCTCAGGCGCGCGGCCTGCACGGTCTCAGCGGTCTGATCCCCCAGGCCGTGCGCCTTTCCTTGGTCAGCAGGGTTCGCGGACTGCTTCCGCAGTCCGCCTCTATAGGCCTCCCCCTTTTTAGCTTAACCACAAAGTTGTTTCCGCAGGACTCTCTCTGTCGGACTCAACTCCCTGTCCGCTCAGGCCGGAAGCAACCCGCAACTTAGCTCGCAATTGACGGGAGACATCCAATATTGGCGGACTCAGAAGTATATCCGCCCCAGGCCAGCAACAGGTCGCGTATCCTTTCACCCAGCAACATGGCAGCCGACTCCTCCACCCCGCCTATAGAGCGCGGACTCCAACTCCGGCTACCCGCCAAGACCAGCAGCGTCCAAGTTACTCGCGAGCTGGGCGGACTCGAAGTGTGATCTAAACTTCCAGTCCGCCTTCATTGGTGAACCCCAACAGCCTCAACAGCTAGGCTCTCCATCTCCAACGCAAGCGGACTCGACCTTGCAGCAGCTGCGGACACAACAGACTTGGCGGACTCTCTATTCAGTCTGCCCTTTCCTTAGCCAGCACTAGCGTCTCGACAGCAGCGGGGTCAACTCATCCTCAGTCCGCAGGCCTGTCGCAGGCTCCGCCAGTAGTATCAGCTTTTCCCTCAGTCCGTAGCCTCCTTGCGGACTCAGTCAGTGGTGGCGGACTCCTTCCAGTCCGCCACTCAGCAAATCCTCCAGAGCAGTTCCAGTCCGCATAACCTAGTGCGGACTCGCCAGACTCCGCGGGCACTTTGCTGCCCGCACCCCTCGCAGCTCTCAGTTCAGCAGTGGCGGACTCCACGGATTCTCATCGCAGTCCGCCATATAGCTTCCAGCATCCGCCACCCATGCAGCAGGCGGACAGTCACAGCTCAGCAGTGACGGACTCCGCAGACCCGCATCACAATCCGCCACTGAGTCGCCCATCATTCTGCCATCAGCAGCACCGGCTTCAATCCCTAGTCCCAGTCCGCGCGGCCTGTTGCGGACTCGGCAGACTCCGTTTCCATCTCGCATAAGTTACCGTATCATCGGGGTAACGTCACCGCAGGACGTTACCTCCTCGGGCCTATAAATAGCCCTCCATTCCTCTCATTTGGAGAGGTCTCTACGCTGGGAGGATCGCTCTCGCGCCCGAAGTCAGCCAGACAGCCCTCATGCGGACTCCGTTTCTCAGTCCGCACCCCCTTCTGTCACGCGGCCTGTATCCTGTGGTTCTCTAGTCCGCGCGGTCTGTTTCTTTTCTTAATCCGCGCGGCCTGCCAGCTTCGCATTTCAGTCCGTGCGGCCTCCTCTGGCATTCCCCCTCCTTAGCCGCCAGCTTCCTTTTGTACCCATTTATTACTTTCTTGTAAAGGTGTATAGCAAGCTGTAAAACTCTCTATTAATAAAAGGAAAGCCTGTCGCAAGAGTGGCATTTCGGCCGCGGCGGGCGAAGTCTGCTGTTGCCGCTACTAGTGGCCCCCCTCTCTTTCCCTTCTTCCTAGCTCAGCTCAGCTCTTCTCGGCAACCAACCTGCAAGCGCAACAACATCATATTAACCGTCTGCTCGACAGCTCCTATCAACCTCCTCCTCTCTTGATCAACCTTCCCTATTGATCAAGCTTATCCTCTGCTCTCAGCACCCTCTCCTCTATCCCCGCAACCTCCTTGACAAGATGCTTGCTCCACTCTCGAGCACTCAGAAGCTTCCCTCTTCTCCTCTATCCCCGCAACCTTCATTCTCTTCCTCTCCTAGCTTGTGAGATCGAACACCCCCTCCGTGTTAGCTGCCCCGGTGCCGTTTTCGTGCATCAACACTCGGCTTACCAAAAGACTCAGTTATTGGTGCTGGGAGTCTCTTAATTTAAAAACTTAGTCCCTAGTTCTGATAGTATCCTTATTAAAGACATGGGCACTGTGATAGTAGATTCTTACCAAAGTGGTAGAAGAGTGGACATACCCATATTTGGGGAACTACAATATTTCTTATGTCTTCTATATTGTGCATTTTGTGCTTTATTTTTATTTTATTTCCTATTTTATATTATGTTGTGCAAACTTGATTGTGGCTGTACATGATTGCGGATGCTAATCTGAGAAATAATTGAATTAGCTTATATTTTGAAAAAAATATTTTTAAATCTCTATTCACCACCCTTTAAAGAAAACTTAGAGGTATAAGTGTTCTTACTCTCAGACCCCTAAATTTCTCCCCTTTCACTCTTTGAAGATTTATTCCATCATCCTTTGGTAGGCCCCCTGTGTTTCTTAACCTGAAGGGCATTATTTTATAACTATGGCACCCATCATCCGTGATGAAGGAGACATTTTTACATCCGACGAGTGCATTAGAATTTGATGATAACCTGAAAAATCAACCAAAAACACATTATAGGGAAACCAAAGGCTTAATATACCAACACGTAAATTCTAAGTTGGGGTAACAATCCTTGGGATATAATTTATTTAACAAAGAAAAGTTTATACCATCCTCTGTAACATCTCGATTCATGCTAGACACCTCACACATGTTTTGAGTCAGGAAACTTGACCCAGGCTCGGGGTGCACTGGTTGCAGACGTTGAGTGAAATTCAACGCATAAGAAGAATTGGACTTAGAATTATTCTGGTTTCAGTAGGCTCCATGTGCATTGAGTGGTCTCAAACGCCATTCGATGAGGCGTTGAGTGATACTCAACGCATAAGAAGAAATAGACTTAGAATTATTCTGGTTTCAGGAAGCGTCGAGTGCACTGAGTTGTCTCAATGCCACTCAACGAAGCATTGGGTGATCCATGACGACCCCGACGCTTTGACTTAGAAAAATACTGGACTCAACGAGGCATTGAGTGATCACAACTCTTTCAACGCAGCGTTGAGTGATACTCGACGATCCCAATGCTTTGACTTAGAAAAATACTAGACTCAACGAGGCGTTGAGTGATCATGATGCTTTCAACACAACGTTGACTGATACTCGACAATCTCAATGCTTTGACTTAGAAAATTACGATACGCAACGAGGCGTTGAGTGATCACGACGCTTTCGATGCAGCATTGAGTGATAATCGATGATCTCAATGCTTTGACTTAAAAAATTACGGGACTTAATGAGGCGTTGAGTGATTACGAAGAATTCCGATGATTCATTGAGTGTGTATATGTATACTTGTCGATTTGGACTTATAGTATTTTTCGACCTGGGCAGAATTCACTATCTTGTATATATGGGCTGAACCGTGTTCGAGAAATGTGCAAAATAACTCCTGTGGGCCGGTCTCTTCAACAAGACTTATTTTAAGTACTAATGTGCAGTTTAGTGTTAAGGAGACACGCGGCAAAATTTAACCCTAATTCTTCTTATAAAAGGAGACATACGGGAAAATCCTAGCAGGCACTTCATTCTTCTTTGAAAGGGAGGGTTACACCTGATATGCTCTAGAGGGGGGGGGGGGGTGAATAGAGTATCTTGAAAACTTTTTGTTGTTAATAAAATTATCAGAGTAGAGCAACTAATATAAACATTAAGCAAAAGTGCAACCTAAGATAATTTAATCTAACACAGCCACAGCAAGACTAAACTAACACAGCCACAATTAGAACAAAAAGAAAGAGGGCAACCAAACAACACAAGAACTTTTATAGTGGTTCCCCAACCTGGGTACATCCACTCTTCTACAACTCTGGTAGGAATCCACTAGCAGGTTTTGATCAGGTGACTGCCACCAATGAGCTTTTGATCAGGTGCTCAAAAATCAACTCAAGTCTTTGATCAGGAGACTTGTAATCAAGGAATAACTTTTGAAGGGAGATAAAGAACCCTTTGTATAGTGAGGGGGTGAGAGATTTATGGTGTCTTCTCTTTCTCAAAACAATGAGAAGACTAGTGGATCTTGATGTTCTCAGAGCTCCACCTGAGATATTGAATTGTTCAGGAAGATTTGAGCTTTGCTTCAGGGTGTAGGTCTTCTATCTTCAGCCTTGATTTGAACAGATCCTGGAACTTCATGACTGATAGAAGTTTGTTGTCCTTGAATAATCCTAGAGTGAAGATTAAAGAAGACCCTTGATTTGGAATGAATGTTCTTCTTCTTCTTCAGCAATGTCAAGGTGAAAACAAGATTGTTTTCTGTACAGAGAAGGATTAGAATGTGATTGCTGTTCATCTTCTCTGTGTGTCTTGTATTCTCTTTTTGGTCTGGACTATCTTGTAGTCGAAAAGAGAGAGAATCTCTTTTATATGATCAGTCGAATTTTCTCCTTTGAATTTTTGAATTCCTTTTGCATTAATTACTGACGGCCTGGAGAAAGTAATACGATTGGATAGAATATCTGCATTAATGGATTTCCCCAACTGTCTTATTGAAAACGACAAGTAATAATCCTAATGAACAACATAATCAATGCTGCTTCTAACAGTTATATTCAGAGAATATTAAGCATTGATTGTTCATTAATTATTGTAATGGAATAAGGACAAAAGAAGGAAAAATCCGAGTCTGGATCTGCACAGAATCCGTCGAGCAAAGAACAGATTTTGTCGACCTGAGTCTAGAGATCGTCGACCAGAGAAATCATGTTCGTCGACCAGATAATTCCTGTTTGTCGACCTGAGCACCAAGTTCATCGACCTGAGAACAGCTAACTACTTTCTGATAAAACTTGCCGATTCCGTGCTCTAAGTTCATCGAGATGATAACATAACTTCGTCAACTGAAGTTCAGAGAAAGGATTCTGGACTTATAATATTGAAGTTGAAATTCCAAAATCGTCTACCTGAGCTCGAATATCATCGAGCTCAACTCATAGAATTGTCTCTAAGTTCGTCGAGCTAAGCACGACTTTCGTCGAGCTGAGTTCGACGAACGTCGAACTCACTTTCCTGAATCTTGATTTTTCTCTAAGTCTGGAGCCTTTTGCAGTCTTTTATTAGCTGATCCATGCAATGTTGACTCTAAGGACATAGCCTAAACTTTAGGATATAGACGTGACCTTGGCTATACATGTTGGGTCAATAATCCTAGTTAGTGAACCTAGCCCAAATCAAACTAGGGATCCAACAATCTCCCCCTATTTGGGTGAGGTCACTAATACAAACACAATAAAAACAATCACAAAGTAGGAAAATATATCTGGCAGAAAAATTAAAAACATGCAGCAGATATTTATATAGTAAAGCTTTGTGACGGGATATAAACAATTTAAGACATACTGAAAAACTGAATAGTTTATACTCATTTCTTCCTCTTTATCTCCTTTTGCTTACCCTCCTTTGCTTTATCACCAGGCTGAGTGAATTTGATTTCCATGTTTAGATTATCTGCTTTACTCTTTGTCATAGTCATATCAGCAGCTCCAATGATATTGAGAAATGTAGCCATTGGCACAATAGCCACTGGATGTAATTTCATATAATCATCTACATTAAAGAACTTATTAGCTTTTGCAAACCTGTTTATTCTTCTTTCCTATATTTTGACATTGTTGAGTACTGTGAGGGATCCTTTCCTTCAGCTTTAGTCTTGTTTATCATAGATAATCCAACCAGTTCTTGAAACCTGGCCATTCTAACAGTAGTAGCTATTTCAGGATCCTCAAATGGAACAGGAGGAGATTCAGGCTTCTTTGGACTGTCAGCTTTCTGGGATTCTGGAGCTTGTTATAGATATTGTTGAGGTTATTGATGTTGATGTTGTTGATGTTGCCTGCTTGAGGAGTACCTGTGCTGGCTGCTTCCAGAATGAGTAGAGGATCTACCCTGTTGTCTCTGATAAGTTTAATATTGGGTAGATCTCTGAGAGGAAGTGCCTGAAGCACCAGCAGTAGGTGGAGGAGGGAGGAGGAGGATCTTTCCTATATCTTTGAGAAGGTGGAGGAGAGTATCTCCTACTTTTCTTTCTGTCTTTTTGCTGATTCTTGGACAACCACATCCAAGATGACATGCCCTTGTAAGGAGTGATATTCTGAAGAATATAATATGGGTATCATGAGTTGGGCTTGATTTGGAGCAGCAGCTGGAGGGGCTTTCCTTTTTTTAGAGATTTTCTTTTTCTTTGCAGAAGGACTGTCATCTGAATCATCATCATCATCATCATCATCATCTGAAGATTATTGGGGATTATCATATAAGGCATTTATTTCTTTTAAAGCTTCTGCATATATCAACAATTTTTCAGCCTGAGGAGGAGCTGGAGGTGGAGGACTATGTACATCAGTGCTTTCAGCAACTGATATTTATTTTCTTCTTCAATATCTGCCATGATCAACTCATCTAGATCAGGAATGGGGCTATCATCCATCTTAAATGTTTGAGGAGAGATGGCTTTGGGAGGAGATGAAATAATGAAAGAATCTTCTATTGGTGGAGATGGAATAACTGGAGCCTCTATATTTGCAAAACTGGCCTTGAGTTGTATGACAACTTTGGGGCTTATTGGAGAAGTATACGGAACTATAGCCATAGAAGCTTAGGGCTATCTTCTGGAAGAAAGATTAAATAAACTGTATCAAAATTATTTAACAGACTTAGAATATTTACTATGGGATTTATAATGTAATCACCAACAGTGTTTTTTCATGTATAACTGTCTCATCCATATCCATATCAGATTCAATAAAATCAATCAAATCAGCAGGAATAGCTGAGTCTGCTGCTGCTTCTGCTGCTGCTGCTGCTACTACTGCTACTACTACTACTACTCTGTTGCTTCTATTACTGCTGCTACTACTGGAGCTACTTCTTCATGGTGTATCTACCACTGCCTGGTTTCAGTAGGCACTGGAGCCAGGCCCCTGACTGAATAAGGAGGGACAGAGAGGGCAGAAATTTGAGCAGCAAGGGATGAGATTGAAGAAGCAAGAGGTGAAATAGCCTCTAATATGATGTTTTTGATGAGGGGAGTGAGAATTGCCAAAAACGTGGAGTGAAGGAGGGGTCCAGTTGCATGAACTCAGAAGGTGTCTGAGTGGATACAGAAGGGTGGATGGAAGATGATGGTGGAGGGGAAGGTAGAGAATCTGGCATTGGCACATCTGGTGAAGATGAGGTATGAATGGTGGATGAAAGTAGATTGAATGATGGTAGGGATGACAGATTGGAAAAAGAGATGTTAGCTAGATGTTGTGGTAGAGGAGATGAGGGTGGTGATGGAGTTGGTGTATAAGAGTGAATATGAGATTGTGATGGAGTTGGTGTACCATGGAGTGAGGGAGTTGGTGTATGATAGTGAATATGAGTTTGTGATGGAGTTGGGGTATGAGAGTGAATATGAGTTTGTGGATGATGCACTGGAGATGATGGAGGTGTAGGAGTATGGACTGTGGTATGAACTGGTGAAGAGAGATGAATTGGGGAGGCTGGAGGAGGTGGAGGCGAAACATCTTCAGTAGGGTGGGGAGTGGCTGGAACAGACCTTGTACTCTCAGAAGGTCTGGAGGAAGATGAGGGAACCTTGGATGGCTTGGTGATATTCCTCTCCCACATGCCAAAGAGGGCACAAGTAATCCTCTTGGTGGCATTAATGAATATGGTCGGTGGACCAGGGATTCAGCAGCCTTGGCTAGAAGGAAGATGCCCAGAATCCTTCCAAAACACACCTCTTTCTTGGTGTTTTTCTTCCGGATCATCTCAAACAGGATCCTAGCCCAGTTCACAGGCTTCTTATTTACAACAGCACACATCACAAGGAATTGATGCCTAGTGATGTAGTCGTAGGCTGTGTGTTTTCCCTGCAGTACCTTGCCAACGACATCTACTAGAAACTTGTATTCAGCAGACAAATGTTTCTATAGCAGTTTGTTGGGTGTGGTTCTAGAATAACCAATCTTATTCAACATCTCATCAAATTCATCACTATCAATCTCTAAATCTCTTTTCACCATTAACTAATCCGAAAAATATCTGTTAAGATGGCGGGGTTAAGAGATATTTCATTACCCGATATGGTTCCCGTCATGGTAGTATCATCTGGAGGAGGAGGTGTAAACCCATTCTCTTATTTTTGTTCCAGCTATCTTTATTCTTGTGGTCATCAGATACTTCAATTGTTGATCTTCAAATAATTTCAGAATTTCCAGGAAGATGGGATCAGAATGTTGGAACGACTCGAAGTCGATGTCAAACCCCATATCAAATTTCATGGAAGAGAGAGCACTTGCTGGATCGCCATGAATGCACCTTCAAGAGAAAAGCAGATATCAAGTGCAAAGGGAACTGAAAACGCGGGATGAAGGTTGAAGAAAACCTAGATATAAGGTTTATTTTTCAGAATATGAATCGACAAACTCCGTTCGGTGAGAATTGAAAATTCTTCGAGCTGAGGTCGACAAAATATTTGATGGCCAAAAGAATTTGTCGATCTATGTCAAAGATGTGGAAACATTTCGTCGAGCTTCGTTCGACGAAGTTTTCTGAAGCAAATTCGGCGATCTCCGTTCGACGAAAATAGCTTCACTCACAGAGAGTTCGTCGAACTCCATTTGACGATTTCTCTAAAACTTTTCTCTATTCGTCGATCTCTGTTCGACGATCTTTGAAAAATTCGTCGACCATTGACAAAAATCAAATTAAGTCTTCTCCATTTATCATACCAAGCTGATTTATGAAGAACAAATGATTCCTCTCATCCAAAAGTTTGGTGAAGATGTCTGCCCTTTGTAAATCAGTGTAGATATAGACAAGATTAATTTTTTTTTGTCTACACACTCTCTTATAAAATGATGCCTAGTGTCTATATGCTTGGTCCTAATGTGATGGACTGGATTTTGTGCTATGGATATAGCACTTGTGTTGTCACATAATAGAGTTAAATTACTTAAGTTGAACCTATAGTTCAGGAGTTGGTTCTGAATCCACAGCAATTGGGAATAGCAACTGCTAGCAGCTATATATTCTGTTTCTGCAATTGATGTAGACACAAATGGCTGCTTCTTGCTAAACCATGAGACTAATCTCATACTAAGAACTGGCATGTTCCCGAGATATTTTTTTTGTCGACTCTACATCCAGTAAAGTCACCATCTGAGTATCCAGTTAACTCAAACTCTGACTCAGTAGGATACCATAGTCCTAAACTAGGACAACTCTTTATATATCTCAAAATTTTTTAAGAAAACTAGATGAGATTCTTTAGGGTTCACATAGAACTTAGCACAAAGACATGTAACAAACATTATGTCAGGTCTGCTTGTTGTAAGGTATAATAGGGATCCAACAATGCCCCTATATGACTTCTAATAAACAGGTTTCACATGTTCATCAAAGCCTATTACAGCATTAGTGGGCATGGGTGTTTTCTTTGCTGAGGCATCAGCCATCCCAAACTTTTTGAGAAGCTCCTTAGCATACTTAGCTTGGGATATGAAGATGCCATCAGGTATCTGCTTCACTTGGAGGCCAAGGAAGTAGGAGATCTCATCCATGCTACTCATTTCAAACTTTGAATGTATGAGGTCAGAGAACCTTTTGCATAGTTTGGAATCTATAGACCCAAATATAATATCATCTACATAAATTTGTACTAACAATATTTGATCCTTATGGTGCCTAGTGAATAATGTCCTATCTATATTTCCTCTAGTAAATTTATGCTTTAGCAAGAAGCTAGCTAAGGTCTCATACCAAGCTCTTGGAGCTTGCTTTAAACCAAAAAGATTTTATGCAATCTAAAGACATATGAAGGATAAGTTGGAGAGATGAAACCTGAGGTTGTTCAGCGTAAACCTCTTCTTTAAGTTCTCCATTCAGAAAGGCACTTTGACATCCATTTGATAGACTTTAAACTTCTTGTAGACAACATATATAAGAAAAATCTTGATTGCTTCTAGCCTTACAACAGGAGCAAAGGTTTGATCATAGTCAATGCCTTCCTCTTGACTATAGCCTTGAGCAACAAGCCTAGCCTTATTTCTCACAATTACACCATGGGCATCAAGTTTTTTTCTGAATACCCACTTGGTTCCAATTACTGGATAGCCTTTGGGCCTTGGAACCAAGTCCCAAACTCTGCATCTCTTAATTGATTGAGCTCCTCTTGCATTATAATAATCCAGTGGGGATCTTGCCCTGCATCATTTATGGATTGAGACTCAACTTGAGAGATGAAACAGGTATGCATCACATCTTGGTTGAGTTGATGCCTTGTCTGTACACCTACTAACATGTCCGCAATCACTTGAGATCTAGGGTGATCCCTTAGTGTGACAAGGTCAGTGGGTGGACTTGGTTCAGCAACAACATTTGGAGTTAATTCTTCTTGTGAATAATGTCTGCTGTTGAAGGAAGTTTCACTTCCAAAAATTCTTCTTCACTGTCTTCATCAGCTTGTGGAGGAGGAGGTGATATAACCTATTGTGTAAGGTTCAACTTAACCAATTTCTCACACAAGTGAGGTACCTGCAAAATATCTGAGGTAGAAGAGTCCTTCTCCTTATAATACATGTTAGCTTCATCAAAATAAAAATGTACAGATTCATCTATTTTAGGGATGATTTATTGAAAACTCTATAAGCCTTGCTAACTTGGGAATATCCAAGAAAAATTCCCTCTGTAGCTTTAGCTTTAAATTTTCTAATGTGTTTCTTATTATTGTTATGAATGAAATATCTACACCCCAAAATTCTAAAGTAATCAATTTTAGGTTTCTTCCCTTTTAGTAATTCATAGGGGTCTTACCCTTAAGTTTGTGTATCAAACTTCGATTCAGCACATAGTTTGCTGTGCTCACAGCCTCTGCCCAAAAGGATAGGGGCATGTGTTCATCTGCAAGCAATGTTCCTACAGATTCAATGAGGGTTCTGTTTTTTCCTTTATGCTACCCCATTTTGTTGAGGAGTTCTAGGAGCAGAGAAACAATGCCTGATACCTTCCTCCTCACAGAACCTTTGCATGGGAAGAGATTCAAACTCAGTACCATGATCACTTCTGATCAATGTAACTAGAGTACAATACTCAATCCTTATGCTCTTAAGAAAGTCTGTAAGTACTTTAAAGTTATCTGACTTGTTCTCAAGAAGAACACCCAAGAGAATCTAGAGAAGTCATCTACAATAACTAGAGTGTAAGAATTCCCTCCTAAGCTTTATACAACAATGGGTCCAAAGAGATCCATATGTAGCAAGTATAGAATCTTAGGTGAGTCGCTCTTATTAATTAACTTAAAGCTATTTTTAGTTTGCTTGCCTTCTTGACAAGCCTTGCATAGGCTTTCCTTCTGTAGGTGCCAGACGGCAATCCTCTGACAAGGTTGTCCCTAGATAGCTTAGAGATGTTCTTAAGGTTAACATGACCTAATCTCTTATGCCAAAGAATATTGTTATTACTAACTTGATTGAATAAGCATAGTTCTGAATTAGCAGAGTTAAAGTTTACTAGGTATATGTTCCCTTGTCTACAACCTATTAAAACAGTTTGGTTATTTGAAGAAATGATACATTTGGAATTAATAAAGCAAACCTGATAACCTGCATCACATAACTGACTTATGGATATTAGGTTATGCTTGAGACCATTTACATATGCCACTTTTCTGAAAGTGACAGCTCTACTATTGAAGTCTCTATAGCCTTCAGTTTGTCCAAAGCTGGAATCTCCAAAGATCACTCTTGGACCCAACTTTGCCTTGAAATTGATTAGGCTATCCTTGCATCCAGTCATGTGCTTTGAGCACCCACTATCCAGATACCACTTATTTTGAGTGATAGGATAGTTTCACCTGCAAGGAAATAATTTAGATGTTCTTGATCCAGGTCACCTTGGGTCCTTATTTGTTTTCATAAAAAAACTTGAAATGTAACAATATTTAGACTGGCTTTTATACCCTAAGGGGTGAAATCTTCTGGAAGAATAACCTTTTCAATGTTGAGAGTTTTTTACCCTAGGATGAATTGAGGTGATTATAATACTTCTATGAGAGTTGAAGTTTTTGTAAGATTGATTCTGTGATCGACGAACTCTGGTACGTTTCATCGACCTGCGTTCGATGAATTGGGATAGATCTTCGATTCTCTACTCGAGAATAAAGAGATCATATCTCATCCCAATATCATCGATCTCTGGTCGACAAACGACCATTTCTCGATCGATCGAAGATAAATATTACAGACTTACGTGTCGGAGAAAGTCTTGTAAATCACCCAATCAATAAACCTGTGTTAACATCAACACTCATTGTTCTGGGTTATTATTTTTCTTATTCTTTCCTCTTTTCTTATTCTTGTGTGTAATTTCAGTTTGATTAAGATTGATATCTTCTACTTTCTCCTTACCTTTTTCAGAAACAAATTTTATTGGGGTGGTTAATATGTTTTTCTGAATGAGTGGGGGTAGGCTTGATGAAGCACCCAAGCTCAGCTTACCATTAAGTCTAGCATTCACTGTGCTAGTGATGTCCATCAACTTGATGCTTCTTCCATTTAGGAATTCTTCAAATTTCCTTGCCTCAGTCAGTTCATATTTTAAAGATATAATTTGTTCACTTACTAGGGTTAGTTCTTCTTTTAACTTAGTATTTTCAGAAATCAAATTTTCTTGATTAGACATCTTTCCCTAAGCATTTTGATTTATTTTTCAGAGTTAATTAATTCTATACATATGGTTTTAAATTCAATTTTAAAACTATCAGAGATTATAATCAAATGATGATAGTACCTGATCAGCTTCTAATTCTGAAGCTTCTTCATTATCAGATTCTTCTTCATTATCTGATGGGCTACTAGAGGCATTGATGGCCATGAGGCAGACTTCCCTGGCCTTTGCCTCTTCTTTCTCTTCACTAGAACTGAAGATGTGGATTCCTCTTCTGTGTCACTTCTGGTATCAGCAACAAACCCTTCTCCTTCCTTTTCTGTTTGCTGGAGGAAGGCCTACTGTATTGTTGTCTTCTGGAGTCCTTCTCTTTTCTTCGTTCTTTCTTCTGATTCTCTGGACATTCTGAGATAAAGTGTCCAGGTTTCCTGCACCCAAAACACACTATTTCTTTAGTAGGAGTTTTATCATACCTGGGCTTATCATCCTGCTTGGATGATTTTCCTCCTGAAGTCTTTTTTGTTGCCATTTTATAGAATCTCTTGGCAAAGAGACTCATTAGTTCCTCAAATAACTGTTGAAGCTTCTCTCCTTCAAA